>PVKE010030753.1:0-19438 GCA_004027555.1 Craseonycteris thonglongyai
TATATATATATATATATATATATATATATATATATATATATATATATATATATATATATATATATATATATATTCTGTGTGTGTGTATATATATATATATATATAACTATGTATGAATACATTTATACATAAATATTAATGAATATATTGATATATGGCTATATATGAATATAGTTCTATATATATATGAATATATACATGTAAATATATAAGCTATATATAAATAAATATATATATTTACCATAAAATTACTTTTTATCAGTGCCTATGTAAATAGTCAACTAATTCTAAAGCTATTGTCTCTCAGCTCCTAATCAACCCTTCTAGGTTTACAGTGTGTATAATACCAGGGCTGTGACACTGCTAAATATAGTTCCCCTTTACCAATTTGGCTTCCTGTCATAGCCCACCCATATGGGACACTACTGAGGAGTCTAAAAGACTAAAGGGAGGACACAAAACTTCCCAGCCATTCTCGTCCGTTTTGTCCCAGAACAGGCACTCAGCTCGATAGCAGAGCTGCTTTGCCTAGCTTCTTTTGGCACTTCTAGAAATGGACCATCACTCTGCCTCAGAAGTACTACGCCCTCTGGGTAGTGTCCCCTCCGCAGAGGTCCTCGGGCCTTCTCAGACCTCCTCAGCAGGCAGAATCCAATGGTCTGAAATCTGAATCCCAATCTGTGTTGCTTCTCCTCCGAGTTTACCATGTCTAGCAATCCCATCCAATATCACTTTCTGTTCCCCCGGATCTAGGACTGGGAGCTGCTGTGTGAAGTTCTCACAAGGGCTGTCTGTAAAGTATCCAGACATGTAATATGAAAAATAGAGGCATTTGTGGCTGGATTTTTCAGGACAGCCCTTGTATGTCTCTGTTAACCTCAGTGTTTTTATTTTACTTTTTCAGTCCTCCAACTCTTGTTCAACAATTTTCTATATTAAATTCTTTCTGTTGACGTATCTAGTGCTGTTTTTGATTTCCTGACCACATCTCCATGAATAAGTCTTCATTTAATACTTGTCTTCAGTAACTCCCAAATGACAGACAGAGCATAGGAGGGATAATATTTAGCTGGTACTTGGAAGCAATCTGTTCTGATTAGTCAATGTTGAAGTCTTATGGCTGTAAATATTTTGACTATCAACCAGGCCTGTCACTATAGACACTGGGATAATCCCTTTGGTATTTATTATGGCTGATATCTGAGATTTAATTAGAATATATTCCATTCGTTACCGGTGACAAAAGCCTGCTATGTTAGGGTTAAAGAGTGACAAAAAAAATTTCTAACCTAACTTTCTTTAAGCTGATACTGTATAACAGGCCAAAGGAAGGTGCTTTCTCAACCAGCCACTGTGCTATTTGCTTAATGTCGATTTTATGTGAACATGAACAACTCTTTCTGAACTAAGTATTAATCGTGTGTTTCTAAATAATCAAATATGCTCAATTGTATCTATGTTGAAGATAAATATGTACCCCCTTGTGATGTTGATGGAGCTGATGGGAATGGAGGAGAGTATGATATGAGGAGTAAGAAAATATGACTAAAATCTACCTTTTTTGGTCACAGGGATTATTATATAGTGTTTAATGTATTGGGTTGTTTTGGATGGTACCTTGTGGGTTCAGGGAGGTCAGGGCTTTCTCTGATCTATGTCATTTTCCAGACAAAAGCCCTGTTGAAAATCTTTAACACTGACCAAACTTGTGGAACCTTATATTATGTGTTGAGAAAAAATCTTCCAAAGAAAATCATTTATGTAGCCTCCTATATACTTGATATATAAATGAAATATGATTGCTTTTGTCCCAAATCAGTTCCCAGCACAATGTTTGTTACATGATGTCTGAAAGTCACCTATGGCACAGCCACTGAAAGTGACCATATAAAATGTTGCTGACTCAGATGTGGAGGGAATGGGTTCTAAGAATGAGAATATGTGGGAACTATTTTATTGCTAGGAGTTGATAACCTTGTAGTGTGATACATAATGATGGGCAACATGTATTGAACATATATTGTGTGCCATTTCTAAGTGTTTTACATGCATAAACTTATTAATATTCAGGGTAATTCTGTTATTACCACTATCGTAGGAATAAGAAACAGAGCCTTAGAAAGTTACATAGTGTGCATAAAATTGCACAGCCCATAATTGTTAAATGTAAGACCTGTGTTGATACAATCTTACTTCAGCAATCCTCATACTCAACCACACCATGCTGCCTGTGTGACAACCATCAAGGCTCACATGTGACAATTAATACCGCCTTCAAAATCACAAACTTCCAAAGAGTCATCAAGGTTTCAACACTGAACTTTATACATGAGAAAAAGAAAATTCCTATGACAAAATATTCTTACACATATCTAAAAACAAAGAAATATACCTAAAACTTTTACAAAGAGTTAATAAAGAGCTCTTTATTCTTTTAGCTTCAGTGAAATTTTTTTTTTTTTTTTTTATAATATTGATTATCTAATCAACAAAATGTGGATTAAGTTTACCTGGAAATACATCTAAGCTTACTTATTTTTTTTCTTTTAAGGAAAAAACATCTGGTAGTTCTCTATGCCAAGAAAGTTAGGAAAATACTTTGAACTGCTCTGAATACTTAAAACAATTCCATATCCCATTCTACCTCACACATGTTTGATCTGAAAGAAGCAGAGAATATATCAAACTACTGTGCTAACACAGGGATGTTTTACAACACAAAGGACTTAGGATAGAACGGTAAAGGACTAAGGGGAATTTCTTTTTATACAGGAGAGAGATTTCACATGACTTGTTTCACCACATTAGATTGTGTTTTATGGGGAGGAAACAAATATCGTGGTATAAATTATCTCTCAACCAGCTAATATCTTTTAACAGTCAGCAAATTATTAAAAGGTGCATTTATTGAGTTTATCACTTGAAGTGATGTGTTTTGCTTTCATTATACTTAGTCAATAGTTTCTATAATTCTGGAGGCTATCAAGATATATCAGTTTAGTTTAGCAAAGCAATACTTTTTTTTTTTGTACTGATTTAGCTTCAAGAAGATAACCTATGTTAAGAACATATTGCCTTATATTCAATGATCAGTGAAAGAGGCATACTATATAAAGTCTTTCAATACAGTAAGATTTCATAATATCATGATAGTTCCAATATCAGTATTTGAGCTCTTCTTGCTCTGCAGAACAGCTTTCCTTTTATGAAAAGCTAAAACAGTGTTTGCTGCTTTCAGGTGGTCATGTAAGTTGCATTTCCGTATGTAATTTGGGATCTAGTTGGGAAATTCACTAGTTTCCATTAGCTGTTTGAATTTCCATGAACTGCAGCAAAGAATTTTTGGAGAGCAGTTTTTAATTAATTTTATTTATTTATTCATTTATTTACTTAAGTTTAATAAGTATTAATTAAGTATAAGGCAATATTCTAATCTTTCTACTTTAAACACACACAAAATTACTGCCATCTTGAATCAGAAGTCTCTTATATACTCTTTGAGTTTATTAATGGAGCTAGAGCAAACAGGAAACAGTTATAAGTTCTTTGTAGGTGATTGGATACTTTAGTTAGAGACCTAAAGAAATTTTCTGAACTTGTATTTAAGCTTTTTTTTTTTTATCTAGACAGAATTAACAAATCCTAGAACTCACCACCTTTTGAAAATTTTTTCTCAGTTTTACTGAGAAATAATTGACATTCATTAATGTGTAAGTTTAAGGCATACAGTCTGATGGTTTGATTGCATATATTCTGAAATGATTATCAGAGTAGGTTTAGCTAATATCCATCATTTTCTATAGATACAATTAAAAGAAAGAATAAAATAAAATAAATTTCCTCCTTGTGATGATAACTTTTATAATTTACTCTCTTAACAACTGTCTATATATCATACAGCAATGTTAATTACAGTTATCATGTTGTAGAACTTGCCATTTTAAAATATACAGTTCAGTGGATTTTCATATATTCTCAGGGTTGTATAACTATCACCACTATCCAACTCCAGATTATTTCCATCACCTCAAAAAGAAATTGATACCCATTCGCAGTTATTCTCCATTCCATGTCTTCTCACCCTTTGATAGATAACAACTAATCTACTCTCTATGAATTTGCCTATTCTTGATATTTCAAATAAATGGGACAACATAGTTTATAGGCTTTTGTGTCTAGCTTCTTTCATTTGGTATAATGTTTTCATGGTTCATCCATATGTATGTATCAGTGCTTCAGTCTTTTTTATGGTTGAATAATATTTTGTTGTATAGATATAGCATATTTTTTATTTATTCATCAGTTGATGGACATTTGGGTTGCTTCCACTTTGTGAATATTATAAATAATGTTGCTATGATCATCTTGTAGAAGTTTTATATGAACATATGTTTTCAGTTCTCTTAGGCATATATCTAGCAGTGGAATTTCTAGATCACAAGGTAACTCTATATCTAACATTTTGAAAAACTGCCTGTTTTCCAAAGTGGCTACACCATTTTTTATTTGAACCAGTAGTGTACAAGTGTTCCAATTTATCCTCACTTTTGCTAACACTTGTTACACTATTTTACATTGTTTTTTAATTATAGCCGTCCTGGTGCGTTATATAGTGAAAGTATTTTAAAATAATAGCCATCCTGGTGGGTTATATAGTGAAAGTATTTTTAAATATTTTTTTCTTACTTCTATATCATTAAATCAGAAAGAATAAATCGCTCAATTATCAAGTAGATATAGAATGTGCATAATTTTCTAACACATAAAAAATATTCAATTAAAAAATAGACTATAGGGATGCCAGAATGGCTCAGCAGGTTGAGTGCTTGCTTGGTAGCTCCAAGCTCCTGGTCCCCGCCTGTGCGGACCCATAGAATGAACTGTGATGTGCTTCTCATGTGGGAGGAGGGAGGCAGTTCAGTTCCTGCCCAGGCGAGCTTCCATGTAGGAGGCCCCTGGTTTGGTCCCTGACTTGCGGGTGCATGCCTTCCATGTGGGAGGCCCCCAGCCCTGCACAGCTCCGTGCAAACCTATATGGAAGGAAACTGTGTCAAAAAACTAATGTACAACTATGGAGATTGCTCTGGGCCCTCCCCCTCTCTCTGTCTCTCTCTGTCTCTCTAAAAAATAAGCAATACAATAAATCTTTTATAAATAAATAATCATACAAACCAATCTCTGGTAATAGAAATCTAAATAATGGTTGCCCCTGGGGATGGATTCATATCAGAAAATTTTCAGAAGGAATAAAAATGTTGGCTATCTATATTAAAAATATTAGATCTTGACCGCATGCCATACACAAAATAACCCCAGATTAAAGACTTAAATCTAAAATATAACTTAAAATTGTTAGAATATAGAAAAATTATAACTTTAGAGACACTTTTCTTACCAAATTTCAAAAGGCAAGATTCACATATAAAATAATTTTTAAGATTTATTTTTGTTGTTTTTGACAGAGAGAAAGAGAGACAGAGTCTGAGGGAAGGAGGAGGGTCCAGAGCAGTCTCCATAGTTGTACGTCATCAGTTTTTAATACAGTTTCACTCCACAGGTGGAGCTCGGGGGCTGCGCAGGGAAGGAACTGGACCAGGGGACTCCTGCATGGGAAGCTCACCCCAGTGAGAACCAAACTGGGGGCACACTACAGTTCAGCATATGTGTCCACTTGGGCCAGGGCTGGGATTTGATCCTTAGACCCCAGGGCTTCAATATAAGCTCTCAACCTGCTGAGCCATCCTGGCATCCCCTAAAATAACTACTAAATTTGAACAAATCAATATTAAAAACTTTTGTACAGTATAATACTCTAAACAAAATTTTTAAAAGAAACAAACAGGAGAAAATATTTTTCAAATTATTTAGCAAAGTATTAGTATCCACAATGTATAAAGAGTTTTGACACATCAATAAAGAACACAAAATCATTCTATTGCAAATATGGGCAAGGTTTCTGAACAAGCAGTTCATAGAAGAGGAACTACAAATATCTGATATACATATAAAAGATTCTTAAATTTATTGAAATCATGAGATACTATTTTTCATTTAGCAGAATGGCAAAATTAAAATGTTCTGCAATATAAAGTGTTGGAGATGTAAAATAATTAGAATTTTAATATTCTACTGATGGTAGTGCAAATTAGCATATAGGTCACATTGTTAGGACATCTCAAAATTACATATTTCATATTACCCAGAGATTCAATTTTTCGGTATGCAATGTTGTGAATCATTAGCATATGTACACACAAAAATATATATCATGATTTTCAATCATTGTTTATAGAAAAATATGAAAACAACATCAATAAAGTAATAAAATATAATGTATTTATACAATAAAAGCTATACAATAGTAAAAAGAAATAAACTAGATCACTATTATATCAACACTGATACAAAAAATAAAACAAAAAATAAAACATAATTAAATAGCAAAAGCAAGCTGGGAACCATACATGCAGTAAGAAATCACGTATAGTTTTAAATATAAACACACATACACACACTCCAATGATATGTTTTCAATGGATTCAAATATAGGTAAAAGGACTACAGAGAGTGAAATAGTTCACCAACCCAACGTGTGTCACCTGCCTGTAGGAATGGCAATAGAGAACCAAAATATGGTAAAGATCAAAGAAGACTTTAGTTTTACTTTTGTTATGATTTCTTGAAAAATAGAATGTTTTCATATACTACTTGTGCTCTTAAAATATAAGGAGTCTTTTTTTTTTCTGGGTGGGGAATATGGGTGAATATTATTTTCTTAATTCCCCAAAATATAAGAGTAAGAGAGATAAGTGAGAGGAAAGAGGAGAGAAAGGGAGACAGCAGTCTAAACAGTTAAATTACTAGAAATGCCTAGAGGAGAAAAAGCATTTTCTGGTCATTATATATATCCTTTATTGCCAATAGTGTCTCTTTGATGTCAAGAGTCACTGGGATCTAACACTCACAATGAGCTGAGTAGGCCAAACATCTTCACTGAGCCTCGATTTTTTCATCTGTAAAAAGAGGAGACAGAACTTAGTTTACTTTTAAGACCCTTTCTAGATGGGCTGTTTTATAGTTATATAAGGGCATAATACTTCTCCTTTATAGTTGGGGAAGGGACGCTCCTTCCGTCGTCAACTGGGCGCATATCCCTAAGGCAAAAAGGAAATTTAGATTGATCAATCACTTCTCTGTGCTACAACCAGTAATTATTGCTCTCAATAGTCACTATTATATTAGGCTGTCTGGAAAAAAAAAAAATGCAGTCATAAATGCCCCTATTTTTCACACTACAAGGCTGAATACTTTCTGGACAGCCCTTGTATATATGCAAAAGATAAGAAAGATTACCCCCTTCCCCAGTATATTGCTCTTCCTTTTTGTTTTCTTTTGTTTGCTATAAGTGTCCCCTATGCTAAGAAGGTCATGAGATGGTGAGAATTATTACGCATTTGTAACTGTCATGGGATGAGCTTAGAAGGTAGGTGAAACCTGTATTTCAAGCTTCCTCCTCACTCAGTTCTGGCCACTTCTTCCATCTCAGTAGTGCCCTCCATCTTTGGATGGCCAAACCAATCTCAAAGTCTAATTTAAAGCCTATTCTAAGGGAATTACCTGTGTGCCCTTGGTAAAATCTAATGTGTTACTTTTGCCCAGCATATTTTAACTTCCCTATTAAATAAAGTCACATATTAATGGCTTCAGTGACATGTGAGGAAAACACTGAAGTTTTTCAGAGCCTCTGAAATCTCGAGAATCAATATCTTTCTACTTAAGTTACTTGAAAGCTGGTTTCTCTCACTCTCACTGAAGGGGAAACTTCAGGTGCCAATAAGTCAAGTCATCGCCTTCATATCTCAGAAAGGACTGGATTAAAATCTGACTTCATGACTTCTGAACTCTCAGTCTTACTTCAGTAAGAAACTCCAGACAACTTTTCCTCTGATCTCTTCCATTTGCCTTACATATCTCTAAAATAAAAAATCCCCTTTGCACTTTACCCTCTTGTTATCATTAATTGATTCTAGATGTCTTGCTGTTCTTATCTCCCCTGCCCTGGCAGCTTTAACTGATGTGGCATTGTAGCATTTCCTGAATAGCTTCATAGCCCACACGGAGCTCACACAGAGCCTTGATGAGGGTTTATTACTTTGTTTCTCTGCTTTTCTCTTTCTGAGGAATTGCCGTCCAGAAAGTTGCAATTATGATTGTCTGCAAGACTGCGTTGGCCCCCCACCACCTTATTGAGTTTTAGTATTTTCTCTGATACTTACTTGATTCCTTAATATGCTGCTTCAGAGTTTAATGATCTGGTACTACTATATTCAGTGTTCTCACTTTTATTCTTCTATGTACCCAACATCACATGGGTAAGACTGTGACACCTATCTCTTGTTCTTTTACTTTCAGAAAAAAATCTTACCTATCCATAAGCAGGAGATCTAACACAATTTCTCCTTCAATCACACAAGATATAGTTGGTAACGAAAAGTTTCAGGTCTCCAATTCAATAACTCCTTTGATCCTTCCTGGGTCTTTAAGCCAGCAGATGTCTGGGGAATCCAAGTCCCTTTGGAGTTCAAGATTATAAGAGTTCAACTGACCTCAGCAGCTGGTTTTCCCTCACCTACCGTTTCGATGGCCTATAGCAGATGCCCCATGACACTGTCTTTGTTTTATGTGTTTTTCCTCTCTCTCTCTCTCTCTCTCTCTCTCTCAATCTCCTAAACCCAGAGTATTCTATGCCTCTCTGACCGCTATATGACTACACCACCTTGTAGAACATGTAAAAATTTCAGAGAAATCATGGCAACCATATATGGCTTATAGCTTTAGGGTATTATTTATTTATTTATCTATTTATTTATTTATTTAAAGGAGATATGGCTTATAGTGTTGAAGGTGTTATTTATTTATTTATTTATTTATTTATTTTGAGGAGAATGGATAGTGATGATAGAGAAGAAAGGCAAATCTTATTTTCTTATCATTATCATTATTGATATTATGCTTTTTATTCCAGCTTAATCAATGTCCAATCAGGACTGTTATTCTTTAAATCCAGAGATGATCTACTTACCACCTTAAACCCTCCAGGCAGAAGAGAAAAAAGGCTTTGCTCTGCAAAGATTTGCTGAGGTCCCACAATGCTGTTATTAGAAGGCCTTCCCACTCCCTATCTTTCCGCAGGTAACTAAAGAGAACGTTAGGAAAACCTGTTCTATATTTTCTATCCATTTCTCTGAAACTACCCTACTTTTACTAGCTATGAGCTAAATATATGCTAGAGCTGCTAAATTCAATAGATTTCAGTTGAATGTGCTCCAATAGCAAATAATAGAAAAACCATGCATGTTTGTTCAAATGAAATTTCTCTGTAATTAGATCCAAGCAACAATATGCAGTGGAGTGATTAAAGTTCAGATTCTGGAGTCAGAAAGATATTAGTGTTCATCCTTTCATTACCTCCTACTATGTATGATAAGTCAGTCATACAACCACTGCAGGCCTGTTTACTCCTCAATAAATTACCTCAAGGGGTTATTTTAGGGTTAAAGAATATAATCTGTTTAGAATACTTAGCAAAGTTCCTAGAACACATAACCACTTCACCAATATGAGCTGTCATTAATACATGCTTTGAAAATATAAGCTTATTTTAATATTTAAAACACCTAACTTTGTCACTCAATTGCAAGATATTTTTGAATGTCATCTTCTTGAGATTATCTCAAATTTCTTTTCCTGTTTATGAGGAAAATTAAAAGCTGACTATATCTTGAAAAACAAAAACAAAAGAAAACGCATGCAACAACACTTGCTGAGAATCAAATTCTGCCTTTGGACAGTCGACCACCAACTAAATTTTTACAGATTGTGATAATTCTCTGTATAGCATCAGATAGTCAGAGAATTTTAGAATTAGAAGGTGTCAGTGTCAAATTTATTAGCAGCATGTTGGAATTTCATAAAAACTTTAAATATGCTTTATGAATGACTCCTACATCCCCGTGAGGTAGTCTACTGTAACTACCTGCATTTCAAAGTATTAGCAAACGGAGGGTCAGAATATTTGAAATGACACAAGTTACTGCCATCTCTGATGAGACATTTATTGGGTTCTCTGAATTCCATCATTCCTAACCAGAAAGAGACAACACTCTCACGTTCCTGGATGGAACCCACTGTATACACATTCCCAGAAATGTATAGACTCTTGTCAGTTAGGGGAAAACTTACCAAGTGTCTGTATAACCTCCTTCCTGGTGACCTGGGAGAAATACTCCACGCTGAAGCCTCATGACCCTGTTGGGTTGGTAAGAATCTCACATGGTCAGAGATTCCCAATTCCTAGAGAAATGTGAGGACAGAAGTTGAAGGAACCTTGAGTGCTCCTTAACTACACACTTAGTGAGAGCGCATATTTAACAATAAACTCAGTGCCCTTTGAGTGATAGAAACTTGACAGGCAGGTCCGTAGGACAAGAATCTGGAAACAAAAATACTTCTGTAAGAAGCTGTAGTCTCTCAAGAAGCTGTTTGTTCCATAAACCTGTATTAAAAGGAAAATTAGTTTAGAAAGGATTTGGGCATCTGTTTAGTGACTTGTGCCATTATAACAGTTTTGCAGTTTTCCTGGAATCATGGACAAAGGCAATTAGGTTCATGCAGGGATGATGGTTGTTACCGTGAGACCTTCCCCTCACATTACTGTATTAATTCTCCATTGTGTCCTGTGCTATTTTTATTTCTTCATCATTCCAGTTTATTCATCCATCACTGAAGACCATAACCGCTAGGAAATTGCTCAGAGAAGAATTGTGGGATTATTAATAGATAATTAACACTTCAGAAAATGTCTATGGATGTCTATTTTCTTGCCAATGGACAATAGAGATAATATAAATAGAGGCAGACTATAAATGGAATAGAGGTGATAAGAATAACAGAAACCCATAGATAGTTTCAAAAATATCATTTTCACATATTAGCTCATCAAATATTTTCCCAGAGCTACCAAGCAATAGCAAAGTGAAGGAGGTTAAATTGTACCTCACACTTTTCTTTGCCTGCCACGCATTAGAATTGTTATACATCAATTTGGATGGCAGAGAGCAAAAAGAAATAAGAGGCTGAAACTACTCAGTAGAAATTATCAGCCCCTGATCTGTTTTCTCTGCAAACTTTAAGGTAGATAGACAGATACCAAATACCGACTCTCTCTCTATGCTCCTTCAACTTTAAGGTCAGTTAAGATTTAAGACCAGACATGATCAAGTTTCCTGCTTACAAGTCCATCATCCTAAGGTCTAAGGCAGGATTTCTCAGCCTTCATGCTATTGGCATTATTGGGCCAAATAATTTTTGTTGTAGAAACTATTGATAGAATGTTTCTCACTATTCTTATCCTCCACCCACTAGATAACAGTAGCATGCCCTTGAGTTGTGATAATCAAAAACATCCCTAGACAATGTTCAATGAGAACCACTGAAGTAGTGGTTATTTTTCCCCCCTTGTTCCAAATGTTATGTCTCCATAATTCTTTCTACTATAAGAAAAATCCCAGCAAAGTAGACGTAGGTTGTGTTGAGTGCACCCCTCCTCGTTTTGCTGTCTTTGTCTCTCTTTCTCCCTCTGTGCACACATACACACATGCGCATGCATGTACTTAAACCTTTTATCTTCCAAGACGGCGTGTTAAAGATAAAATGGAGCCCATGGGTGTGCGCTGTCACGTCACCACTTCACCCTTTTCAAACTTACAATTCAGCAGATAAAGAGGTGTACAGTGAAGTGGTTTGCCCGTTCACTGTGCAAACCTGATAGTGCCATAATTTCAGACAAAATAAATTTTTTAAAGCAAAAAACCAAACGACTCTCCCATACAGTTAGCACTTTACAGTCCAATATGGAACATTCTTTTCTTTATGAGCTGCGTGCTATAAAGAAAGTGTATAGAAAGATGTTTAATGTGTCGTCGAGAGAAAAATTATTAGCGTATTATATATGATGCAGTCATATAGCAAAAAGAGCTGAAGTTTGTGCTTGCCCTTAAAGGAGATTCAGTCATATAACAGAGAGCCTTCGAGCTAGGGTTTACTGTACTTTGGGAATTAATCACATAAACTATAAATTGGGTTCAACAGGCTGGCTGGGTAAATAGGCGCAGCTAATGAGGACACTATGAGATCTTATAAGAGAGCTGACTGCCCCAGGACAAATAGTCCGTGGCGCACCTGATGGAAAACTAGAAGACATCAAAGCATAAAGGATTAGTGCTCTCACAGTGTTGAGAAATGGCCGGGGGGAGATTCACCAACTTATTACCCACATCCAAGCTAATCCTGTTATCTGCAAAATATAACTGTGTTCAGGAACTGCCACCACCTCAACTTGCAGGAGGATAATTTTGCGTTTACATGAACAAAAGTGCAGGAGATTTTCATCCAACTAAGAAAAATAGAAGATAATTAATATTTTTAAAGGCTTTTGGTGTTGTTGTTTTTTCTTGCCTCCATATTTGGCTGCATGTGTGAGAGCATAGAGAACACAAAAGCTTCTGTGTGCATAAGGGGTGTAGCTGGGACCGGGGGCAGGCAAAGAGGTTCCGAACTCTGCGGGTCAGTGAAATGAGTACCAATGGAAGAAGGGACACGTCATTTATAACGAACTCGGCACTAATTTCAAACAGACTGGATTTACCTTTTCAAAGCTGGCAGGAAAGGACTCTCGAAGGTAAAAGAACTCATAAACGAAGAAGTCAGAAACCACCCAGCCCATGTGCTGCCCTCCCCTGTCCCAGCAGCTTTCCGGGGGTATTGATTGTTGGGGTGACACCCACCTGATCCCAACAGATGATCTCTGCAGGGGAAAGGGGCAAACCCTGAGCTCCCTGCCAATCTGCCTTGGGGGGAATGGCTTGCTGGGCTGTCGCTGACATTCAGTTCAGGCTTGTTTATGCGATCGAGGGTCACACTGTTGGGAAGCCAACCACAACTTATCTGCAGCCTCTGCAGATTATGAAGGCAGAGGGCGAGGCGGAAGCTGGTTCAACCGCTAGCCGGCCTCCGGCCCTCAGGCGCCCCCTTTCCCCTCGCTGCTCCCTTTGTCTAGCTGAGCTCATGACAGCGTGACTCGAACGTGAGCTGTGAGCGGCGAGGTGAGACTCTGCCTATCTGCGGAGCTCTGCCTATCTATCTGCGAGCCCCTGCCTAGCCCAGGAGCCGGCTCACAGGAGGGACTGAAATAGTTACAGGCGAGCCTGTGAGCACCCGGAAGATCTCAGTAACAATTCCAGCAATTCCAACCCTATAGAAACCTAGGAAAACATGTTGCTTTCCAGTATAAAGGTATAACACAGCAAGTTCTGCAGAACCGCTCTTCCCTTGCAAAAAAATCTGAGGATCACATTTGTACTATTTGCCCAAAGAAATAACAAAAGAGAAAAGATCTTTGAAATCAGAGAGAGAGAGAGAGAGAGAGGGAGAGAGAGAGAGAGAAAGAGAGAGAGCTGAGTTTTTCTCTCTTCGTTCTAATACACGTCTCTGTGGTAACTAGTATTTCTGAGGATGAACGGCCCGGCACTCCTGCAGCTCTGTGCTCTGCTCTAGCCCACCTTCATGCTATTCATTATCCCCTCAGCTTCCAGACATTCAGCTCCCCTGATTTTCTTCTGTTTCCCTTAAATACTCACTCCGTCTCCCATGCAGACTAATTCCTACATACATCTTCTCTCTCTTATTTGCATTGCAGAGGTCCCTCGTTTCCAAGAGGTGAATGAGCTCTCTTCATTAAGAATCCCATGTTTGTTTGTGAGCTCGGCCCTGAAGCCCAGGTTCTGGCATCTATTGCAGCAGCAGCCTCCTGGTTACCACCAACTGTGATCACTTTCACCTCAGAGCCCACAGACACAAGACTGAAGTCACTTTCATCCCCACACCAGCTTCTCTTCCTCCTTGATATTCATGGAGTTGAAAGTTTCTGAGTTTATCATATCCCAAACATTGTAGCCATCTTTTATTTATTCATTTCTAGCATTATAACTTCATACCAATCCATTTTCCCTTTAATCTTTCCAGAATATTCTTGAGAAAGCCTGATTCCTCTCTCATCCTGCTACCCTTAAACCTGCCTTGCCTCACCACTCCTCTGGCTTCCTTAACTCTAGGTGATTCTCACTCCACTGTTTCATAAAATCTCTGTAACACATGCTGTTTCATGTCCTGGCCCATCCAGAACCATCAGGCTTTGAGTTAAATAGACTCGAAGCCCCTTATGTACAGGGTACACAGAGGCATGTTACTTTATCTCTCTGAGCCACATTTCATCACCTGTAAGATGGGGAGACTGAGGCCTGCTTTCTGGATGGCTGCAAGGGTTGTATATGTAGAGCTCCTAGCCACGGCCTGGGCTTGTACAGATGCTCTCTTCATGTAATTCCCGCCTCCCTGCTCGTCTTTCTCTTCTCTTGTTAGTGAGATGTCACCTTTAAGCCAAACACCTCATGTCCAAATGCAATTTTAGGCAACTTGGCCCCACTCTTGTCTTCCAGGCTGTGGCCTCAGTGGGCGCCTCATCAGCAGAACAGCAGATCATTAGTGTTTCAGCCTTTTTCCTGAAGTGACTTTCTCTGTCCCTAGGCCAAGGTTACTATTCTTCAGGAACCAAACACAGTTCCTCCTCCTCCCCAAAGCCTTAACCAACCAGTCCTTCCAGCATCCCTCCTCTTCTGAGCTCTTATGACCCTCACAGTCCCCACTACATGTCCCAGCAACTGTATTCCTCAGGCTGCTAAGCAACTGTGAGGCCAAGATAGCCTGTCTCCTCCCTTCCCAGAAGAGGACGCTGAATAGCAGAGAGGGCTAGTAACCTGTAGAGTCACATAGCTCATGTCTGGCAGAACTGGAAACAGATTGCTGGTACTTAGCATGTAATTTTTTAAATATATTTTTATTGGGTTTTAATGATTGTAACTGTATTACTCTTGTTGACCCAAGAAAACTGTACTAAATCTCCAGGCAAGCTAGCTATGCTTCCTTACAACATCTAAAGCACACACACACACATAGACATACATGAACACACATGCACGTGCACACATTTCTTATGCCTGTCTTAGTGCGGGGCACACTGGAGGAACTCAGTTAACTTGGAAATTAACTTGAGTTTATTATCACAAAAAGATTAGTCACTACAAGACCTGTGAGCCTCTGTCATAGGCAACTTTGAGTGATTTGGAAATTCCTCCTCTTAAGATCTTTAAAGAAAGGGAGAAAATTGTTTAGTTTAAATGAACCACTGCCTAAAGGCAGGGGGATAAACCTGCTTCAGGAGTTTCATTTTATCGCTATAATCCTATGATTATCTCACTTATATCCCTGGAAGGAAGATAGAATGCAGGTTGAAAAGGAACCATAAATCATCTTCTGTGGGCTCATGAATCTGGCCCTGATGTCTCCTCCCTCTTTACTCAACACCTTTTCCATGGGTGGTACTTATGTCACCTGCCCAGCCCTGTTGCCCAGGCATCCCCACCTACTTGTATACCCTGCACTCGAGGACTCCTAAAGCCAGTCTAAGGCTCAGCTAAGCACAGAACTGAAAGTCACCGTGGTTAAGAGCACAGTTTTAGAACTAGCCAGACATGGTTCCTAGCTCTGTGACTTGCAGCCATTTGCTTATCGTCCCCGAGCCTCAGTTTCCTGTTCTGGAGCATGGGACAATGAGAGCCCAAGGTTTTGTGAATGTTAAATGAGACCATGCAAGTGGAGCCTATGGCGTGACAAAACGCTTGTCTGGGAGTCATCAGATCTGAGCTTGTGGACATGCTACAGAGCTCAGTCTGTTTGGATGGGTCATTTCAGTCTCACTGTGCCTGGTGTGAGCTCGTGGGTATTTGTCATAGGAAAGTCATACTACTGTTGGCCCATATGCCCCAGCACCACCTACCCACCAAATGCCTTGAGCACCAGACGAATAAAGATGAGTGCTCCAATTGCTCCCAGCAGTTTGGAGGAAGAGACAGGTCCAGAAGCGCGTTCTCCTGAACCTGAGATCCTATTCTCTTCCATCTCTGAAACCTTACAGGTTCTTCAAAGGATTTTTTCTTTTAGGTAGATTATTTTTTGAATGTCAGTGATGGAGTTACACTAACGGATTGCTTTTCTTATTCGTTTTCTTTCAGCAGGGCTACAAGAAAGGCATCCACATGAGAAAAACAGGCCCAAAGCTCTGTCTGCTGGGGCCCAGAAAACTTAATTTGAGTAAGTTTAAGGTAGTCCCTAAAAGACAGCGCGAAAAGGATCAGACTGAGGGCAGGAGCAGTTCCTTCGCTTTTTTAGAGACATTTTATCATAAAAACATTTGTTTCTGTGACTGGGACACTTTCATCATCAATACCTTCCATAAGACACACGTTTATTTTATTGATGAATGAGGATTATAAAATATAACAACAGTAGGCTAAGCACCCTGCTTTTTAGGAAACTTGCATTCTTTTGTGCGATGTGGCTGCATCCACTGCCTTTGCTCAGGCTTAATACTTCAGGCCAGATGAGACAATAAGCTGTGTGTCTCCCTCAGGACCAGGGCCCTGCCTTTGGTTTGGGCCAGTTCCCCGGATCCTGCCGAGGCAAGCAACCCCAGATGGTTCCCCAGAGAATGGCGGCATCCTCCTGAGCTCTCATCTTTCCACTGCTGCTCCAGCCTCCGTCCACACAGCCTTTGCCCAGGGACGGCTGTGCTGGTGGGACACACAACTCAGAGACATCCCAGACAGAGCTGAGCACACCCCTGAGCTCCGATCCCCAGTCCTCATCGGCCATCCTAAAGTGCAGAGAGCTCTAAAACCCAGAAGATATTTTCCAAGCGTTCAGCAAGCACACTGAAGATAACAATGAAGATACTTGTTTAAAATCTTTATCCCATTCAGTGTAACAGTCACTGTGTTTTATTTTAGGAAACTACCCCAGCCCCCACTGATTGGGAAAGGTATTAAATTATATCTAGTATATATAGCATATTACATTTTTAAAATACAAAAAATTGCAAATTCCAAAACTGGTCCCAAGAGTAAAAGACTGGTGACCTAAATTACCCTTTGAGAGCAGTAAAAGAGAGAAAGGGAACAGAGGTGTGAAGCCATGACAATGCATTCCATCTGTGTTGTGACTTAGAGTTGTGACACTTTTCAAACTTTAATGTACACACCGATCCCTTGACGGACGTGTGAGGATACAGATTCCAATTCAGTTGCTTTGAAGACCTCTGACTCTTCCTTTATAAGTTTCTCTCCATGGTATCTGGGTTGCTGGTGTGTGGACCACACTTCACATAAAGATCTGGAGATTTAGAAATGTTGATTCTTGAAAACACCCAGTGACAGGAAAAAAAGGCAGGTGTTCCTTACTATTGCATAAATGAGGAAATAGAGGGTCTCAGAAGTAAAGAGTGTCACCTAGTTTCACACAGCTGGCAAATAACAGCCAGGACCCTGGCGTCTCCTTGAGTATAGAACCTCCTCAAGCAGGAAACACTAAGGATGAACCAGCACATAGAAACTGAAGCAGCAGAAGAGGAAGTAAGAAAAGAATCTTATGGGAATATTTCCCAATGAAATACACTTGAATGAGTGATCCATAGATTGAGAGAGGAGCTACTGCACAAGGAGAGAGGAAGCTAGACTTTGAGCCCAGTATCTCTCACCAACAAGCTGAGCTTACATGATCTCTAATGTACCTTGCAACTCTAGTTTTCTATATTTCTGCTTCAGTTGACCTATTGAGGGGAATAAGTCATAGTGAATTCTCACATATCACTGCCTGTCCGAAGGATTCTCCCCCATCCAGTACTTTGTGTTTCTCACAAGATGTGACGGTATATGATAGGAAGAACATCCAGACACAAACTGCCTGGGTTTGAGTGCTCCCTCTAACACAGAATTGGCTTACAAACATGAGCAAGAGCCTTAATTCTCTGTGCCTCAGTTTTGTTTTTATCTACAAAATGGTAGTAACCATAGTACCTACCTCATGAGGTTATAATGGAGATCTGTACTAATTCACATAAATAAAGCACTTGGAACAATGTTTGGGACAAAGTGGCCCATTTTAAGTGCCTCTCTTAAGACTCCCATGTGTTTCTAGTAACTATAGCACGGTTTACTTGAAGATTTCAGATTTCTTATTTTGAAATTCCTATAAAATACTTGTTGATTATGTGATTATGTTTCTCTCAATAAAGAATATTCTAGGAGTAACTTCACTAATTCTTTTAGGAATCAAGAAGGTTGAGGGAGTTTTTATAAGTTGTAAGCCTTGAACATTCAAAAATATAAAGTTTGCTATTGATTTTCTTGATATCGGTGGTGAAGGTGAGAGAAATGTGTTGTTCTCAGAATGTGAGGAGGAAGAGTTTAAGGTCAATGAGGGTATGGATGTTTTAGGAGCCCAACTTAGCCCTCATCTAACGTGTATGCGTCTGATTATCCCAGGTTTTGACAGGTTGTTATTAACATGCTCGCATATCCTTCGGCTTCATCTGATCAGTTACCCTCCCTCCTTAAAATCACTTTTGTGGCAGGATGAAAGGGAAAGCAAAATGATTGAGGTGACAGGTCCCATAGTGCATTGAAGAACTGTGTCAGAAAATGCTGCCAAAAGCTATTTTCATCTGGAAAGGGAACACCCTTTTGTGCTTTGTAATTCATGGGTGGACCACAAGAAAGTGAAAATAGTTCATGTCTATGGAACATTGCCACTCACACATAGCAACGGCCTTATTTACAGATACAAAAATCATTACTCCTTTCTGTTCCCTGAAGCACAATTTTAATGCTGGGGAAATTTTCTAGGATCACAAACACACAAGGCTAAATCTTCCAGGTGGCTCCACTCCAACGTCCAAAGTTGGAACAACAACCTTGTGCACGCAAGTTTGACTACTTCTTCCTATAGTCTAGTCCACCCCTTCTGCTCTCACCCAAAATTGATTTGGGCAAGTACCAGAAGAATGGTTTGAAATTCATTCCCTGGTCCTGATTTATATGCAAAGTAACATCTGGATGTTTTTAACCCATTTTCAATGCCCATTATATTTTGCCCTGGTAAAAATATAGTGTCTTACAGAGGACTGGGTCTAATTCTTTTTCCTTGTAGGAGAAAGAGCTGACATTTCTATGTTCTCCAAGGGGGTTTCTTTCTGCAAGGTGAAAATGTTTATACAGTACCTATTAAGAATTCTGGGAATTCTGGCAGTAATTACAATATACATACCGAGATTGCATTACATACCAGGCACTGTTGTAAGATTATATATATATATATATATATATATATATATATATATATATATATATATATATATATATATATATATATATATATATATATATATATATATATATATATATATATATATATATATATATATATATAT
>PVKE010030754.1:0-19439 GCA_004027555.1 Craseonycteris thonglongyai
AGTTCTCTCTCTGTCTCTGTCTCTGTATCTCTCTCTCTCCCTGTCAAAAATAAATAAATAATTAAAAATATATTAAAAAGTGTGGGTTTTTGTTCACTTGGTTTACAAATTGGGGAATATACAAATTTGGTTGTGTGAAACAGGAACTGGGAATAACAGTAACAAGAAAGAAGTTTATTTCTCTCACAGATAACCATTCGCATGTTGCCATTCAAAGGAGGAAGGATGGCTTTGCTCCATGATCATCCAGAGACCCAGGCTCCTTCTTGGTTACAGTTTTGCCTTCCTAGTGTGTTTCCTTTATTTGTAATCCAAGATGGCTAACAGTCAAGGCCACAGTCCAAGCAGCTGAAAGGTAGAAAATGCCTCTTCTATTTAAAGGCCTGATCTGGGATTTGAACATATCACCACCCTGGCATCCCAATGCCTAGAGATTTTCTATAAGGCACAATACGTGAAGGAATACAGGAATGTCATTTTCTATAGTTGCATTATTATAGGTCATTTATTGAATGTCTGCTCAATATTGCTCAATCTTAAGGCATTATTGAATGCTTTGTAAATTATACATAGGACATCTCCTTCAAGTGGAAAACTTGATGATCTCAAATTCCAGTACTTTAATTTCGGTGGAATTTGATTGTGTGGTAGATGGCACTTAATTACTGATGGAGATCGCTTTGTATCCTAGCAAGTTAGGGGCGGTCTGTGTCTGATTACTTCTTGAATATTGTTCTATTTATTCATTCATTTCAATTCTTTATTAAGCTCTCTTCAGTTGAGGACCTATTCCAGGCATTGCATGAAATATGAAATAAATTGGACACAGACTCTAGCATTAGGCTTTTATAGTTTTATGTACATCCTTTGAAAAGTTGGCCTCGACAATAGGGCTTGTAACTCATGAAAATCATTAGAGAATTGCCCAGAAGTCTCTTCCTCCTTGTTCACTCAGTGTCTGCTCTGTATCACATTCCCTGTCCTTAATCCACTTCAGACCTGGTTGCTAATATGAGAAAAAATTTTTGAAGGTTCAAACTCATTATGTTCCTTGGACTATTGTTTGTTTTTGAATGTTCTCGTGAATTATAGGGTTGTCCTCACTGTAAATAATGGGTCATGTCAGGGAACAAGGAAAATAACTATGTTTTTGATTTAATTAGTGACTTTAAAGAATTTTGAAAG
Source organism: Craseonycteris thonglongyai (assembly GCA_004027555.1). Taxonomy (NCBI): domain Eukaryota; kingdom Metazoa; phylum Chordata; class Mammalia; order Chiroptera; family Craseonycteridae; genus Craseonycteris; species Craseonycteris thonglongyai. The sequence goes on from PVKE010030754.1 coordinate 1,186, forward strand.
TTCTTGTTTTAACCTGACAAAATAGACTTCTAGCTAGTCATTTATCTAGCTAGTTAGTAACTTTTCGCTAGTAATTACAAGGAGTAATCTTAAATACTTCAGATTTAAAATTATTTCTATTTCATCAGACTGTAACTTCTTGGCTTTTTAGAATGAACAATCTTAAGAAAAAAAGGCTGGTTTTAATACAAAGTAATGGACCACATCAATAACCATTAAGGTATACAGGCTAAGCCTCCCTTAGGTGCACTATTTGGGTTTTATTCTTAAAATTCCAAACACAGCAAAACCTGTTATGACCTTCACACTCCTATTGCTCACAGCACGAAGTTAACACACACACACACAACCTTAAACGTACTGTATTATAGAACAACAAAGAACACTGGCTCACCTAATATTTTTCTTTTTTTTTTAAATGCTCTTTCATGAGAACTGGAAACATGTTCTTTTTAAAAGGATTCTTTTGGAATAGGTTGATGATTTTCTTTGATTTCATTGCAACAGTGACCAGTGAAGACCAATATTGATGTTACTAAGAGTTATATGTAATAGAAGATGGAACACTTTGTTTGGCTGTAACTATCCCTTAGTACATTTGTGGCACAATCAGCGTTTGTTCTTAATCCCCTTTTTCCTTTTTTGTACTTCTATCCTTTCATTTCTTACTCTTCTTGTTGCAACCCAGTCTGCTCTGTCCTTTACCATAAAGATACCTATGTGACTATTAATTATCGTATAGACATCTTGAAAGATTCCACTTCACGGTGTAGATATAGTCATATCATTGAGTGAAAAATACTCAGTGGAGAAAAAAAGAATATGAAGATGTCTGTGTTGCTGTAAACGTGGCAGGAGGACAGATATGATTTAATAAAGATATTATATCACTATGCTTTATTTTTATTTTTAGTAAATAAGTCAAATAAAGTGCATAGATTGGGATATACGAAAGCTCTTAAAAAGTTTTCAGAGTATTATGCATATTATTTAGATATCAGCCAGACTAACATACTAGGAAGAGCAATAGTCTAGGATTCAGGAAACTTGGGTTTCAAGGTCAGCTCATCCATTACCTTCAATGTAACCTTGCCCTGGTGTGTATTATCTCCATGTGCCTGTGTTCTCATTTGTAAAGTGCGGGGCTTATACTATGGGATTACTGAGATTCCTTTCAGGCCTGTGATTATCATTTTACTGGCCACTTTTATCTTAAAAATAGCTCAAAATAAAACAAAAACACAGAAATTTTAGAGACATGATCTGCAAAAGCAGGATTTGTGCACACATCTCTGTAATTCACCTACCTTATACCTTTCTTGATAGCTTTAACTCTTCATGAATAAATTTTATGATGTTGTGATGTTAGGTTCTCTTCCCTGGGTTATACAGCATAAGGTCTCTTTCTTCTATATTCTAGGAGCACTTAACATAAAATCTCCTTGAACCAACTCACAAGTGAAGCTGTGGCTGTGAACTTGTGTGGGCAGCCCTGTAGGTTGTATATTCTCTGCAGGTGAGGGGCCAGGTGGGAATATCTCTTAACTTGCTGGTTGTAAGCATTTGTTCCAGTTATGTATTTTTCCTTTTCATTTACTTAATTTGAGTTTGATAATTCCATTTGCAGTCAGTATTATTTAGAACTCTTTGGTTTTTACAAGTAGGTGAATGGATTTCTCTTTGAGTGTCATTGCTTCCCCCTTTTGTTAGTAGCAGTGAATTTTAATTTGAAGGGAATATTAAGTATCAGTATGAAAAAAAAATGAGGTAGATAAACAAGCCACTTCTTGAACTTCTGGAGTTAGAAGATTTATTTCAAATACATTGTCATCTGTAAAGGAGGGAGAGGAAAAAAATCAGATTGTGAGCACAGTTGTGGGAGATGAAGTTGCTTAATGAACTCTACCCGCCTACAACATTTGAATAATCTAGTTTTGAAAGAGATGAAATACTGATGCTTCTCTCTTCGTTCCTGAGACAGATTTGTATGACCTAAACAAACAGCTATTCCTTGCATGAACGTCCTACCTGTGGCCTAGGATGGCTTTGAATGCGGCCCAATACAAATTCTTAAAATATTACTGTTTTTCTGTTTGTTTTGTTTTTTGTTTTGGTTTTTCTTGAAGCCTTTTTTTTTTCTCCTTTCTTTCCTTCTTTAGCTTTGGTTAGTGTTAGTGAATTTTCTGTATGGCCCAAGACAATTCTTCCAGGTGTGGCCCAGTGAAGGAATAGGTTGGTCACCCCCTGATTTAGAGTATGCAGTGTTAACTCTTTCAGGTAACTAAGTTACCTGAAAGGCCTGTTTTGGTTCATAAATTCAGGAGGTCATACCTGGAGTCATTCAAACATAGAGTGTCTATTGTGTCACATTGATTCTGTGCTCAGAAGCAAAGACAAGCGGAGCAACAGTGTGAAACTATTAACAAATGGAAGAGTAGTTTGGAAAAGTGTGACGCATATAGTGTTTGCCATTGATTGGTTTTATATGAAAACCTTCAAGGTCAGTGACCTTTGGTATCATCTCTAATCCTTTGGCCTTTTGGGAATTCTTTCTAAAATAGGCACATGGATGGTCATTCACTCTGCACTTAAACTCGTACAGTGATAAGGAACTCATTTCCTACTGAAATAGTTATTTCCTTGAGAAACTTTGCTTTGTACTAACTTAAACCCATGTACTGAGACCCAAAACGATTCATAAAAGGACTCTCAAAAATAATATAGTTTCATGAGAAAATAAGCTTACTCAGTAACAATTTAAAACCTAATGCAAATTTGTCATCACTTATCACCTTCACCCTTATACCTGCTCAGGTTTCGATTACCTAGGCCAACAATTCTTTAATTATCAAGCCCTACCTGTCAATCAGTGATCACTCCCTAACAAGTTGTCCTTTTCAGCCTAGCAATTCTAGGTCATTTGGATTAAAAAGTAGATAAAAATTCAAAGAATTTATCTTCTGAAGACTAGCTTAGATTTCTCAACCTTAGCACTATTGACATTTGGAACAGCTAATCCTTCGATACTGTGACTGTCCTGGGCACTGTATGGTTGTTTAGCAACGTTCCTGACCTGTTCCATTGGATGCCTCAGTTGTGACAACCAAAAATCTCTGAACAGATTGCCAAATGGTAGCAGGAGGGCACAGTCACTCACATTGAGAACCACTGCATTAAATTAACAGGTATTATCACTATTTAACTCCAAAAATGTCCTGGTAAAGAACAGACTTTTCAAGGAAGGATAGAATATGGGAAACAAGATGTCCTAATAAAAATTTAGTATTCACTTTTTATGGGACTGATTGAGTACTTTTTTTCTTAATATATATTTAACAAATCTAGACCAGATTATACCAGCCAAAGTGATGTCCTGCGTGTTCTGTCACACACACACACACACACACACACACACACCGTTGTAAAAGTTCTACTTCATTATAGGCATGTTTGTATAGATGGAAGTAATAATTTTAACATCAGTTACTTGACCTTGGAATGTCCTCAGTAAACTGGAAAAGCTGGCCAATAAGTTGTTTATGGTGCTTCTGATGTAGTTCTCTAACGAGGGCTGCAGGTGACCCCTTTTAGGCTGCTCAGATGTCCCATTTTAAACAAGACAGAAAACAATGGTACTGCCCTGTTTCAAACAGTATATATGGTTAGCCTACTGACATCTTTTTAATTTTTCTTACTAAGTTTATTAGGGTGACATTGGTAAATAAAATGATACAGGTTTTGAATGTATAATTCTATAATACATTATCTGTATATTGCATTGTGTGCCCTCCACCCAAAGTTAGTTCTTCTATGAGGATATATTTGAACCTCCCCTCCTTTACCACCCTCCTCCCCTCTTACCCTCTCCTAACTACTAAACTGTTATCTGTGTCTATGAGTCTTTGTTTCTTTTCTAGCCCAGTGAGGCTAGGCTGACTACATGTACTGTTTGAAATGGGACAGTACTGTTGTTTTCTGTCCAATTTAAAACAGGGCATACTGGGGACCATGAGGGAGCTTTGTCACCAGTAGGAAACCTTGGCCTGTGTTTGCGAATCCTTTAGGGCTGGCTAATTTGATTTGTTCTTCTCAGTCACTGATAGGTGCTGAAGTGTAAACCCCAGAATAGCATGGTGATTCATGCTGGAGACATTCCCGCATTTTCCAATTTGGAGGGTCTGAAGAATAGAGCAGGAATTAAAACAATATGACTCATGCTCCGTACCCACATGGTATTTCTTGTGGAAATGATCACTGTGGTCTATTGTGGGTTTAACATTGGTAAAGCGGGACACCATTGACCGGGGTGGGGAGGGTAGGGTTGGAGAGGGGGTTCTTGATTAAAAATTCAGTCTATCTCCCACCGTTCCCTAGCTTGTCGTGCATTCTTTCCAAAAATCGGGACTTTTTTAAAACGCCGCGGGACACGGGACAAATTGTTAAAAATTGGGACTGTCCCGCCAAAAGCGGGACGTCTGGTCACCTTAGGGTAGGGAATCTTGGTTAGGATTGTCTCCTGTAAAATCTTTTAGTCATAACTCTCACCCAGGAGCCAACATTCTAAGTAACCCCAATTCTTTCCTGAATAATCCTTTGGTTCCCAGGCTTCAAGTAAAGGCTGAAAACTCTTGGCACTACAAGGTTATCATCTCAATGAATTTTAATAGAAGAGACACATTCTCCATGAATGAGAGTTGTAGGGGGTGGTGCCTCCCCTTTGATATCACTGAATCACCACTTATAAGCCCTGTTATTCTTAGAGATTTGTTTTGTCGTATCCCTCAGGTGGGTTGGGCAGGAAAATGGTTGAGAACTACTGGGAGCCTAAACATTTTTGACAAACAGAAACTAAACCTAATACTGTTCATTGTTAGATATTTTAAGATATTTGTTTTCTATTATGAAAGCAGCCTACAGTTTAGATGGAGAGTGTTCCATGGATTTCTTGAAGATGGGCATATTGAGCCCAATGTTGTGATGTGCCTACAGTCATGACATAATACAGACTCCAGGCCTCAAAATTTAGATGTCCCATAACTAAAACCTCTCCTGACATAGTAACCGAAGTATTTTACTGACACCAAATCCGGATAACGTCACAACTACAGCTTGATGATGTGAGGTTATTAAAAACCATTTTTGACAGCTACATGCCATAGAAGTTAAAGAAGAACACAACTTAAATGAAACTAAAACCCAGTTTATTGCTCATTGTCAGTTAAATTTAGAAATTCAAACAAAAGCTTAAGTAATCCAGATATGAAACATTTAATCACTTGTTCTTTCATGGTTGAACACACGTTTCTATACTAATTGTATCTTGGAGCATCAATTAAAATAATACTTAGTAGTGTGTACATATAGGCCTGCATATAGGCAATAAAAACAGGCTTTAGTTTCATTTCAATTGTGTTCTTCTCTTTTAACTTCTATGCCATGTAGCTGTCAAAGATGTTTTCATAATGACTCACATATCAAACCATAGTTCAGCAATGACATTATCTGGATTTGGTGTCAGTAAAATGCTTAGGTTACTATATCATGAGAGGTTTTAGTCACGGGGTGTCTAGATTTTGATGCCTTGAATCTGTATTATGTTATAACCATAGGTACATCACAACCTTTGGCTCAATCTGCCCATCTTTTAAAAAAAAAATCCATGGAACACTCTCCATCTAAACGGTAAGCTGTTTTTCTAACAGAAAATTGGAAATATTTTAGGATCTGGTTCTCTTTTTCTACCTAACATCGTCATTGTTGGAATAGAGGGTGATACTACTAAATGCTACAGAATCATTTGCATTTCTTTGCAAATGATTAGTTTTGTTCTACGTAGTCTTTTTTCCTTTCAAAGATACTGTTGTTTTTCCTTAGATTTTTAAAAAAGAAAATGCATGTCTGCATTGGGCTTTCTTGGTGTTTTGTATAAATTACTCAGTTTTTATGGAAGTTAACTTTATATACACTATGAGTCACCATTTAAAACTTGAAGGAATATATAGCAGTAGTATTTGATGTTTCCTGCCCTTTTTCAGAGCTAATTTAAGGTGTGTGTGTTTTTTTAAGATTTATTTTATTGCTTTTGACAGAGACAGAGAGAGAGAGACCGAGAGAAGGGGGAGGGCCCAGAGCAATCTCCATAGTTGTACCTCATTAGTTTTCCACATGGTTTCCTTTCACACAGGTGGGTGAGGGCCACGCAGGGTGGGAACCAGGCTGGGGGCCTCCCACATGGGAAACACACCCCAGTTCAGTTTGTGGGTCTGCACAGGCTAGGGCTGGGATTCGATCCTCGGTCCCTGGGGCTGCAAAGTGAGCACTTAGCCCACTGAGCCCTCCCGGCTTCCCCTTAAGTTAGCTTTTATAGTTATGCTCATTTTATACTATATTCTGAGGAATAGGAACTGTATAAATGCCTACTGTAGAAATGTTTCAGTCCCGACAACTATGAAGTTCTTTCTGATGTCTAAATTTAAATCATTCATGTCATGTATGCCTAATCTTTCTCTCTCTCATCTTCCCTTCTCAGGCAGCAGAGAATTTATGCCACATCTTTGGTGAACATACGCCTTTTTATTTTACTTTTTTTCATTTTTCTTTTTTTCTCCTGGCTTATAGTATTTTAATAATTCTGCATTACAGATAACTAAAACTATACAGATATTTACATGTTCTGTTCAATCTTGGCAGCGACTAGAATCAGGTAGCTATTGAGCATTTGTAATGTGGCTGCTCTGGACTTTGAAAACTAAGTACCAAAACTGAATGTAAAATGTCTCCTTTTTAAATATTGATTACATACTAAAACAATAATTGGATATATGGGATTAAATGAAATATACTGTGATAATTATTTTCACCTTTCTTTTTTTACCCTTTTTTAAAACTGGCTACCAGAAACTTTAAAATTATACCGGCAAATCACATAATATTTATATTGGGCATGCTGTTTTAGAATCTTTATAGTTTATTTGCAGTGTAACACCCAGATTAGGATTTTACTCAAGTCCTGATAAGTACAAAATGTGTTAAAATCTTTACTGGGGGCTGGTTAACTGAGAGTCTACCATATATTAAAGATTTTTTTTTTTAATTTTTTGTTCTACATATTTGACCTCCTTGATTTCATCTCCTGTGTTGTCTCTGTACTTGGCCTTTTCATCCATAAGAGAATTAGTGGACATTCTTTCAATGGCTTCGCCTTGTTTGCTTGCCAGCCTGTGGAGATAAGAGGTCTTAGAATGTGGCCTTTGATCTGCATTTTTGAGTTCCTTGTTTTTTGGACCTGCTTGTTTGAGTTTGTAAATCTGCTTTGAATGTTGGCAGGGATCCTCAGGAACAGATTTTTTTTTTCTTTTAAAATAAACCTGAAGTTACCAATTAGATGACATTATAAAGTCACGTACTTTATTTACTTCATGAAAGTAAAGATGATTGGATATTAAAAGATGACTAAATAAGACTATCATGTAGTCTTAAGAAACTTTTTTTTTTTTTTTTTTTTTCTATACCAGCCTGTTAATTTCTTTTAGGAGTGTTTGAAGCTTGAGTGAAATTTTACGTGAACTTCACAGCCTTTTGCTGAATTCATCACCTTGGTGACTTCTTCAAAGCAAGTTGAGTCTGACCTTTTCATTGGTCATTGGGCAGCATGGAATGGTTTGTTTGTTCATTAAGATTATGGTGTGGAATTCTTCAGCTAGAGACATCACTAACCCAGATGAGGACAGTGAGTGCAGAAAGTCAGAAAGTTTTATTTTGGTTCTTCGAATGTCTGTGGCCATGGAGTGGGAATATGAAACAAACCAGCTCTGGAGACATAGCATCTCGCATTCATAGTGGAAGAGATTAGACGAGTGGTTGGGTAGTGACACAGACCTGATTCTTGCTCTATCTACTCATGATGAAACTTTCCAAATACTTTCAGTGTGCTGATAGGACATTTCTTAAACGCTAAATATAACTCTTAACGGCTAATTGTCCATCAGGCACATTGCCTGTTACCCTTAAATGCTAAGGTCAACTTGTCCTAGTTTTGTAGATGTAAAAATATGTATGTGTGGTAGAGGCTAGGAAATAAAAAGTATAAAAAATATATACACTTATAAAAACTTGGTTAGTTTAAAATTTTGGAAGTTACCATTTTAAAAGCATTTAAGCTACTTATACTTTACTGTTATTTCCTCTTGTTCAGTTTGGAGAAGAGTCATAGAACTTTAAATCTGGAACAAAAAAAATCCTTAGAGATCATCTCTCTGTCCCATGCTCTAAACCTTTCCATGTTGCATAATGGTAAACTGGGTGTAAAGAAGGTAAACACCTTTTTAAAGTGTCTGTACTAATGGGTAGCATAGGTTAAACCAAAATTTGCATCTCTAACATTAAAGTTTAGTGTTCGCTCTGCCGGCATTTGTCGCTTCTCAGAAAGATTCAGGCAGATCAAGATGTCTGAGAATTCAATGCTTTTAATTTCAAAGAAACACCACCTGCCTCTGTGGCCTCTTAGTTACTTCATTTATGAAATGATAGGTTCTTGTTGAGATGATTCCTGAGATTCTTTCACTCACACAAATTATAGCACAGATACTTTTTTTTTTTTTTTTTAATGTGGACAGTGTTATAAGCTCAAATTCACATGTTTCCAATCTTTTAAAAAGCCACTTCTATTTCAAGGTTACGATAAGTAACATTCAAAATTCCAGATGAAACCAAAGAAAAAAGAGGGAACGTGAGATTTCACGGCTGGGATGGGGGTGAGACGTGTACGTGTGCGTGTCCAGCTCACAAGCTCTGCTGCGTCCCCAACTGGGTCAGCAGGCGGGCTCCAGGAAGAAGGGGGAGCCAGGGACCACACTGAGAGGCTTTGAGATGTTTTTTAATAGAAGCCCTGCTCTGTTGTTTCCTTCTCTGGCTGTATTTGTCTTGCTTGTTTCCAATGCCCGTAAGTAGGCCAGGGGAGCCACTGAAGATCAGCCTTGGGAGTTGATAGAAGAGTTGATAAGAACTCTCTTTTCCTTACAACACTAAGCAAGAAGGCCTATCTTCCATGACTGTGTGGACTGTCAGATCGGCGGCGTGTTTTTTCTTTATCATCCTCTTTAATTTCTCTGCCGTACGAACCCAATTCAGCTTGATTTGCCTTAAGTCCTGCCTCTTCTATAAAATGGTCATGGAGACGCTGTGGCTCAGTGAAGAGAAGCTGCAGTTGGGAGGATGGTGACTTGGATTATACAGCCAGGCTTGTGCTAGACAGCTGGATGCGCTTGGCCAAGTCTGGCCACCTCTCTCTGGCCTCAGTTTCAACTTCAGCCTACATAGGTACAGGCATCTTTCTCTTTTGAACTCTGTTGCCAGAAATAACACATTCACTTTAGCACTTATGTCATGCGTTTATGTCATGTTCATCACTGTCCCTTTGACAGCAGAAAGCCATCCTCAGTCTACCTTTAGCTCCTCAGCGGACTGTGCGGTTGGCCCTCTGTATCCATGGATTCAACCAACCGCAGATAGAAAATATTTTTTTAAATGTCACCTTGTTGCTGATACATATGATCTATAGAACTAGGACAGTTGAGTCTGTACTGGACATGTACAGACCTTTTTTTCTTGTCATTATTCCCTAAACAATACAGTATGATAGCGATGTACATAGCACTTATATTGTATGAGGTGGTATAAGTAACCTAGAGATGACATACAGTATACAGGAGGATGTGAGTAGGTGGTGTGCAAATACTACACCATTTTATGTAAGGGACTTGAGCATCTGGGGATTTGGGAATTTGAGGGGGTTCTGGAACTGGTGGTCTCCTGCAGATACCGAGGGACAACTGTATCTTCATTGTGCCTCTCCTGGTACTCCTACTGTTGCTTAGGTGGGTCACCCCACCAGCTTTCAGAGCACATTTGTTACTTCAGGATTAGGGAGCAAAGACAAAGATATATTCTCAAGAAGTAATTGATGTAGTGAGAGAACATGGTTGATAAAAGGTCTCATATAGAGGAAAGCTGTTTGTTAGTCCTTGGTTGGAACTAAACCAAAGCAGAATTAACCAGAGGACAGTACAACACAGTAGAGATAACAGTAGAGTTCCCCCGTGTGTAATTGATACACTGTGAGCATATTCTCATTTCATATGCAACATGGGCAACACCAAGTTCATAATTCAGAAAGGGAATAAACTCCTAAGTGTCTCAGGTTTATTGCTTTTCACCTCTTAGCTCAAGAAAGGACACCATATGGCTTTGTATATGTATACTGTTGCCATGACAATTCCTTCTGTCAAAAGTGATTTTCTCCAGAAATATGGTATGTAAGTTCTTGGCCCATTATTCAAAAAGGAGGAAAATAACATTTGTTAACCAGCATTTTTGAAAATACTGTTTTGGCATATGAAAGAGGAATTAATAACCCCCTATAAGTGTTGACACTATGTGCTTTTAAACATAATAAGGATATATAATCTTATAAGCTGTAAAAAAAACTTTCTTTCTGATTTTATTATCTAGGCATGGGAGTGTTTTTGTCACAGTTTCATATTCCAAAGTAGTAGGAAAAAGTGACAAGGATATTTTGATACCAGTTATTTGTGAAATCGCCTGGAAGCTATGACTTGGTTCTCTCATGAATGATGTTGAAAATTGCAATAATAAATCATTCCCAGTTCTTGAGAATAACAGTCTGAAGTCTCTTATCTGTGTGATCATTCCAAATATAGCGCTTCATGTTGTTTTGGTTATTATTGTAATACTTAGAAGAAGACATGGTCAAAGATTTCTACCTTAAGTTTTCATTACGCTCAATAAACCTCTCTCCTTAAATCCTTCATGAACTAAGTAAGGAGGAGGAAAGTATTACTTTTTACTTCTAAATATGTAGAAATACAGGACCCACCCCCCCCCAAACACACACACATACACACAGATTTAAATAATTTTGTCAGTTCTTTGCAAATTAATAAAACTTTTTTCTGTCCTAACAGTGTTAAAAATAAAAAGGAAAGAAAAAGGCTGCTTGGAGTCACAGGCCATTGTACCAAAGCGTATTTATTTTGCTGCATAGGACTCTTGTTTCTATGGACAGTTTTTAAAATTTGTATTGGTGTTTCAAGAATTAACTTTCTCCTTTGTTCCCTTTTAGCTCCAAAAATAGGAGTTTATAGATAAAATATTTATGTTATTAGGAATGTAATTATTCTCCTATTGCATCTGACCATGGTTCATTTGCTGTTTTAATAAGATTAATCATATTGGAGAAGGCACTGTCATGTTGTCAAAGTATTATTTAATATTCACAATCAGTGCCTCTTGAGGTATGACTAGATGAGAGTTTCATTATTCTGCATTTCTTGAATTGTCAGGTAAATGTAATTATACAGACTATGAGGAAAAAGAGGGAAACTTAAAAAAAAATTGTTTAGACATTACTCCTACTTCTAGGTAAAGTTAAGAAGCTGAGAAAAGCTATTATCTTCTAACCGTGACCTTGTTTTATTACAAGTGCCTCTGATGTTTTTGCAAAGCAGAATTCACATCAGTAGGAAATGGTTAGTTAAAACCTTCTGATAAATCTTCTGCCTAATGCAAAATATCACAAAATAAACTAGAATTTCTAATTTTGTAATTGAGGTTTGTGTATATCTATCATTCACAAACGCATTTTGAGGACTTAGAATAAACTTGATTTTCTGAAAGCCCTCACTGGACGGCTGCTGTGTTTGACAGTTAGAGGGACACAAAAGTGTCTGTGAGCAGCTGCTTGATTAAAAGCTGAGCCCCAGTCTGTCAGGGTGAGTTAGAATTGGCCAGGACTCAAGTGTATGTGATTGCATTTCATGTATTCGCTATCTCAACAGATGGATCTATTTCTTTGAATATTTGCAGTTTGTCCTTCAGCAGTGGCTAGAATGACTAGATTCCATTGACCAGAAAAGAGTTAATGGTGCTTCTAAGTAGTTATGTTTCCCATAGTAGTTTTAAAACGTATGGCTCAAATAAGCAACTGAGAGTTTTCAGGACTTCAGATCTTTGGAAGTTGTCTCAAAAGCCTGGTCCAAGGGAAATGAGGTCATTTGTCTTTCCAGGGGTGTCCATGCCCTCTCAACACGTATGTGTTAATGGGATAAGAGTGGTTTTCACTCTTGAAACCTGCAGGCTGTCAAATGGAAGGGGGAAAAACGGAAAGGTTACTGCTTCCTCTGTCTGCCAGGTTTTATTATGGAAACTGTTCACCAGATAATTGAGTTTAATTTGTAGCAGAGGGGAAGATTTGTATTGTAAACAAGAAAGTTCTTTGAAGATAAATCATGTTAGTCCCTGTTGCAAGGATACTGGAGGAAGCCTTGATTTTCTTTTTTTAATGGCTTGGAGTGGGAGGGTGTCACCCCCACCCCCACTTTTTTTTTTTTTACCTCCCTTTTGCTAGACTATGAAGTGTTAGTGGGGCTGGAAGGTGATAATTAGTCTTCACCTATTTATTTTTTTGCAAGCTGGCTAATTAAAACGCTTAAAAACTTCCACATTTCTTCCCAAAGAGAAGCATACTTCTTTTGACAGCTGTCTTTCTGACCTTCTCTAGACTTCCCTGTCACTCTCTTTGTTTTATTGACTGTTTCTTAAACAACTGAGGATTCTAATATGCTTTATTGTAACTCTTAAATGTTAGGGAATGAGTCCTACTTGTAAATGCAAGGTTTGTACCAATATTTTATCAGTTTTATGGCATACGTATGATACTCCTATTAAGTTGTTTACCTATTTCTTCTTCTAATTTTTTATATTGAGTTTTTTCCTGTTAGTCTTTTGCCATTTTAAATGCTGTAGGTAACAGTATTCCTACAGTCTTCTGTGTTGTAATATATAACGGATTCAGTGATTTCTGTGTTCATATGCATACCATCTCTCATTCTAGACTTTACTGTCACAACAAGAATCAACTAATTTTTCAACATATTAAATTCAGTATTTGTAAGTATTGAGCATGAAGTATTGTAGATTTAGGTTCATTTTTTGGTTTCAAGTCTTTTCCTTTAGATGAAACATTACTATTGATGAATTTTGATTTTATAGTCTAAAATGGTGTTAGATTTTGTGAAACAACACCGCTAGATTTTTGTGAGACATTAATGTAGTAGTACACTCTACATTTTGCCTACTTTGAACTGTGAAACTTGTGAGGGTTTCTAGCTTTACTAGTTTACATTTTTTTCTTATCGAAGAAAATGTTTGTCATAAAATTGGTAATGAATGCTTAGATCTGTGTATGGGTAGGCACGTGTATATGTGTATGTTTTCTAATCAGTACTGTATTGGGTTGCCCCTTTGTACATATTTCTAATTTTTGTGTTTATATCCAAAACAATTTTCACTAAATATTTGTAAGACTAGATAAACTGTAACAAAACAACAACAACAATAAATAACTCATGCTATCCATGATATAATTAATATAATTAGAGATACTAAATCAAAATTATAAATTACTTTAAGGATTTGAATTTGATTTTTTTAAATGCTGATGTAAATAGTTTAAAAAGAATAACCTAATTAAGCCAGAAACAAGAGTCTGTGAAATGGGACAGATGCTCTGAAATTCAGAAACAGATGAGCATAGCTCATCTTGTGGACTGCCTCACTGTTTCATCATTACATGTTACATTATTTTTTTTAAATTGTATCTATAAATTTACAACTGTTGGGTAATTTCTATAGATAGTTTTTTCTTAGCTGAAAAAATAAGTTTAAGCCACTTTCTAAAAGAAAATAAAACTGGTAACTTGATGCCCATAAGATGCATATAACACTTTCCTACCCCACATTTTTGCTAATGGTAACTGACTGTTGGCAGGAAATAAAAAATTTCAAGACTTTCACATTCATAATCTCAGAGCAGAGAACTTGTGATTAAGTCCTGTGAGTGAAGTATAGTCATGAGAATATTATTTATTAAAGAGAATGTTATTCTACTCATTTTCCATCTGTTACAACTTCTAGTTATTGCTTGTACATTAAACAGCCAATTAACTCATCCACATAGTGGAGTGCATTTTTTTTGTTTTTATTTTTCTGTTTAATGAAGTCATGTAGGGGTTAACTAGGAATCCATTTACATTATAACATGTATTAGGTTATCTTGGCTATTATAACATCATTAGTGAATGTGATCATATTTTTAATTAAGGACTGTGTGCATTGACCTGGGTGAATAACTTTAAATTTTCATCTTAGAGTTCTGTGATACAGGCCATGCTCCAGAAGTGTGAGGAGAGGGAACAATATTTTTTCAATAACTGATACAAATCTCTTCTGTTGTCAGATTGAACCTTTTTTCTAATATTGGAGTAAAAATTTTTTTTTAACTTTAAATATATATAATTGATTGGGTTCTGTTTAATTAAGATATTTTGAAGAAGGAATTTGGAAATATTCCAGAAATCTCTAAAATTCATGCTTAATAATTTGATCATTCAGATTTTTTTGATTAACATGTGATTCCTATGTTATGTGCTTAAATATCTAAGAATCACAACTTCTTGATAGAATCTGCTCTATTTTTGAAATATTTTAAATAGTAACTTTAAAATTTGCATTAATTGAAAAGTATCTTGTCATAACATTTGCTTTGTGTCATGAAAGGTTATCTATATTTGGAAGTAATATTTTGGTAAAAGGAAGATTATGGAATATTTATTAACTTTCTCACAAATTCACAGATGATTAGAACAGGATGGAATTTTAGAGCTTTTTCAACTACGACCTTCTCAGTTTACAGTTGAAGGGAGGGTGGTCTAGAGAGTTTAAATGACTTGCCCAAGGACACATAGCTGAAGAGTGGCATAGCTTGTAACCCTGGACTCTTGGCTCCAGGTCAAGTATTTTTACCATGGAAAAGTCTCCCTAATAAATGTAATAAACTTTTCAAAACAATCATGGGGTGAAACTGAAAAAGCAGAAGTGAATTTTACTTTAAGTATACTTTATTATGGTTGATTAGGTGAGATATATATATATATATATATATATATATATACACACACACATATATATATATATACATATATATACACATATATATATATATACATACATATATATATATATATAAATTTGTTTCTTATTAAAGTATGTTTAATTCAAGAATAATTTTACATACTTTCATTATGCAGTTTTAGGACTATCGCTCCTTAATTTCAGCTCCATAAGATAATGGAAAGAAATAGGGATACTGTTTAAAACAGTTTAAATTCTTAGATTACTTCATAGTTTTTAAAAAAATATTTGAAGAAAAATGAAAATTACATATTATCTGTTAATGACCTTTGATTTCAAGATAACAAATTATAAGCTCAGCTTTCATGTAACCCAATTTTATGGTATAGAACTTTTCATATTTCTATGGTATAGAAATATTCCAGAAATCTCTAAAATTCATGCTTAATAATTTGTACTTTTAATTTTGTTGTAGTTGATTTCTTCATAAGCAAATGTTTAGGAAACCTTTTAATGAGTATGTATGGTTAATATTGTCACAATCATAGTTAGTACAGAACCAAAAGAAACTGTTGATAACATAGTTTATAGTCTTTCTTCATTATAAATTTGTTTAAGTTACAAAAATCAGTAATAGAACCAAGTAAAACTAATACTGATTGTTTTCTTGGAGAGACAGACAACGCCACAGCCACTTGGATTGAAGGCAGTGTGCTTCAAGAACTCCTTGCCACTGGCCACAGCTGACAGATTTGCCAGAAAAAGTGCTTTTCCTAGTTCTCCTGAGCCACTGTTACTCAGCAGTGTGGAGCCTGTTTTTATATTATAGAGCCAAAAATATATTTAAATAGCATTTTAAAATCCTCAGGGTTTTTTTGTTTTGTTTTGTTTTGTTTTTGGTTATATATAAGTATATAATAAGAAGATATCGGGGAAGCCGGGGTGGCTCAGTGTTGGTTAAGCGCTCACTTTGCAGCGCCGGGGACCGGGGATCGAATCCCGGCCCCGGCCCGTGCGGAACCATGTGCTGAACTGGGAGCTCCTCCAGTTCAGTTTTCTCTGTGTCTCTGTCTCTGTATCTCTCTCTCTCTCTCTCTCCCTGTCAAAAATAAATAAATAAATAAAAATATAAAAGGAAAAAACACATTAAAAAAAAAAAAGAAGTTATCAGTCAGGCCTAGACCCTTGCTTACATCAATTTATTTATTTCTTAACTGGCTATTTACTGAGTAATTACCAACTACAAGTACCTACTATTAAGGTAACTCATGAAAACATGATGTTCTTTCTAGGCAAAGAATGTTTTGATGCTTATAACGAGCTCTGCTATATATATGTATGTATAAATTTTTTATTTGACTTCAAATTTACACTTTTTTTTCATAATCTCAAAACCATTTTCAATTGCAGTATTAGGGATTCCTAGGTATTTAGCATTGCTCATTATATAGTAATGGCCTATTTTTGTACTTTATGTTTCCTTCCAGTTTCCCATTTAGTTTCTCAGAAAAGTAATTTGGGGCCATTACCCCAAGCCCTTTCCACCTTGCCCACAAATTAAATACATAAGGTTTCTACTGATTAATTCACTGCAAACCACAAGATATATTATTAGGATTTTTTTCTATTTAATTTACATTAAGTACTGAAACTCTTCCCTTAAAAAGGCAAAGGAATAATTTTCATATTTATTTTAAAATAAATAATCCACTCTGCAATTGCTGTTCCCCAAGGTACCAACTACTTCATTCACTATTGGATACTCATTGCCGACATTTGCCTCTTGTCCTGCAGAAGGTCCACAACCTTGACTGCAGGGCTGAGTATGTAGAACTAGAATGCAGAGATATTGTTCTGTGATACTGTATGTACTACATGTTTCTGGTTAGGACAAACGAAGTGAAACTTTTCAAGAAATGATTTTGCAGGGATGAATCAGAAGACCCAGGCTGTGTTTGAAATTTTCATCTCTCAATTCTTTAGGCACTTTACTGCCAATCGATTTCAAACACTTGGGATTTCATTTCTCTATTTGATAAAGTAAAAACATAGCATCTTTTCAACTAAATTAACTCATGATTTCATGGTTTATGGAAAATGTAGCAATTTGCCTCAAGGAGAGGGAGGAACCACCTGCTTTGGTTCTCTTTTAACTGGAAAACTAAGACACAGTTTAATTTCATAGCAGAGGTTTCAATTCCCAAATAATGGTGGTGACGTGTGGGCATTTTTTTACAGATAGCTTTGGGAAATAAGAACATGTTGCACTTCCATGTGGGTTCCCTCTTGAGCAGTTTGAGAAATCAGAAGATAACTAGATAGAAATGAAAAAGGCAGAAAAAAACAAACATGTGCACAAGTTGCTAGTTTTGTCTTTGATAGGATATTTATAATATCCAAAGTAGGGATCCCTTGTAGTGTGAAGTCATTACTTTACTTTCATGTATCTGGGATTCTTTTTAAGCAGCCAAGGATATTAGAAACCCTTTCATGCTTAGGGAGGATTTTTGTAATCTACTGTGTGCTTCAAGCTATGCAATTTAGTATTCTGGATTCCAGAAAAGTTTATTCTTGTAATTCAATCATTTTTTTCTCCATTTAAAGCTCTGAATCCCCCAAACTGCCATTTCATGCAAACATAACATTTTACTCAAATTAAATTTCACACAGGTATTAAAATAAACTGGGTGAGATTAAATTCCCAATGTGTTAAGGTGTATTTGTTTATATACCACAGGTGTGGTTATAGTCAAGTCTCCAGGTGGCATTTGGAGACATATAAGTTAATAGTGTTCTGTTAAAAAAATGCATACAGATGCAGATATCTTTGAAAGGCAGAAAGTTTACCACTTATCTTCATTATGGTAGAAGAAAATTAAGTTGTATGTAGTCAAAAGGGCCATATAAATAGCTATAGAGGTCATATGACACTGCTAGGGAGGTAGAGTTTATGTGGGTAGTTTAAAATTGTGGAACATGGTGTGGCTCTGGAATAACCTGGAACAAAAGTTTGAATTTAAAATATCGGGGAAACTGGGATGGTTCAGTGGATTAAGCTCTCACTTTGCAGCCCTGAGGACCAAGGATCGAATCCTGGCCCCGGCCCATGTGGACCTATATGCTGAACTGGGGAGTGCCCCCAGTTCAGTTCTCACTGGGGTGAGACCTCAGCCCAGTTCCTGCCCTGTGCAGCCCCACTCCCACCTGTGGAATGAAACTATGTGGAAAAACCAATGATGTGCAACTATGGAGACTGTTCTGGGCCC
>PVKE010030755.1:0-19437 GCA_004027555.1 Craseonycteris thonglongyai
TTCCAAAAATTGGGACTTTTTAAAAATGCCGCGGGACACAGGACAAATTGTTAAAAATCGGGATTGTCCCACCAAAAGTGGAACGTCTGGTCACCTTACCCACAGCACATGTACTACATAAGGGCACTCTACTAAAACTAGGAGGTATAGCATCCCTACCTAATACATATAAACAAACACAGGGAGGCACTCAAATGTGGAGACAAAGAAACATGTCCCTCCAAAAGAACAAAATAAAGCTCAAAAATAAAACTGAACAACATGGACACAAGCCATCTACCGGATGTAAAGTTCAAAACACTGGTTATAAGGATGCTCAGTGATTTTACTGAGAACTTCAACAAAAACAACAACAACAAACCAACAAAAATAGAAAACATAAAAATAAAGATAGAAAGCATAAAAGAGTCAGAATTAATACAATAAAGAGTAAAGAATTAATACAATAACTGAAATGAAGAATACATTAGAAGGAATCAACAGTAGATTGGACGACACAGAGGATAAAATATGTAATTTAGAAGATAAGGTAGCAAAAATACATAATCAGAACAGATAAAAAAGACCTCCCCACCCCCTGCAAAAAAAAAAAAGGGTAATTTAAGGGGCCTCTGGGACAACAACAAGCGTACCAACATTCACATCAGAGGGGTACCAGAATAAGAAGAGAAAGAGACCAAGGGATTGAAAATCTATCTGAAGAAATAATGACGGAAAACTTCCCTAACCTGGGAAAGGAAATAGGCATACAAGCCCAGGAAGTGCAGAGTCCCAAATAATATGAACTCAAGGAGTCCCACACCAAGACACACCATAATTAAAATGCCAAGGTTATAGACAAAAAGAATCTCAAAAGCATCAAGAGAAATATGGTTAGTTATCTACAAAGGAGCACCCAAGATGGTTAGTTGATTTTTTCAATAGAAACTCTGCAGGCCAGAAGAGACTGGCACAAAATATTCAAAGTGAGGAAAAGCATAAACTGACAACCTAGATAACCCTACTCCACAAAGCTATCATTTAGAATTGTAGGACAGATAAAAAGTTTCCCAGCCAAGAACAATCTAAAGGAGTTTGTCAACACCAAACCAGTATTACAAGGAATCTTAAAGAAACTTCTTTAAAACAATTAAAAAAATCAAAAATACAAATAATAAAATGGCAATATACATATTTATCAACAATCACTTTCAATGTAAATGTAGTGGATACTCTAATCAAAAGATAAGCTGTCTGAGTGGATAAGAAAACAAGAGCCTTACATATTCATGCGTTGCTTACAAGAGACTCACCTCATATTGAAAGACACAACAGACTGAAAGTAAAGGGGGTGGGAAAAAGATATTTCATGAAAATAAAAAAAGCTGGCATAGCAATACTTATACCAGACAAAATATACTTTAAAACAGAGGCTATAACAAGAGACAAAGAAGAATCCAGTGATACCGCTTCTAGGTATTCATCCAAAAAAACCCAAAATGCTACTTTGAGGGGATGTTTAAATCTATATATTCGTTGCAGCATTGTCTACAATGCCCAATATGTGCAGATGGCCTGTGAGTCTTTCTGTGGAAGAATGGATAAAGAGGAGGCGGTACATGTGTACTAGGAATATCGCTTGGCCATGGAAGAGAGTGGGTTCCTGCCATCCGCAGCAACATGAATGGATCTGGAAGGTATTTTGCTGAATGGAGTATGTCAGACAAAGAAAGACAGATGCAATGTAATTTTGCTTATATAGAAAATGCAAAGAACAAAACCAAACAAACAAAGAGAAAAAAAAATTACCCACAACAGTCCAATTTGTTTGGTACCTTTGAAAAACCAGACCTATTTCAAAATGAGAAAACTAAAATACAAAAAAATTAAAAGCCTTAAACTGCTTACATTAAAGCAATAGCATTTTTTAAAACTTACATTAAAATAAAAAAGGGTCAAGTAATAAAGAATAAATAATCATAAGAAAAAAAACTGAACCTTGTAAAGCTACTACAATTCCCTGAAATAATCTTTCAGCATTTCCTAGTACCCAGGGTAAACATTGAAAATCAAACGTTTTATGGTTCTGCTTTACTTATAAAACAAAGAATATTAATTAGTCAGGAGAGACAACTTTGCATCTAATCTGAATTTTCCCACATCTTTTATATGGATATACTAAATTTCATGTTAAAGTCTCTCTTAAAAGCAGTTTTCAAAAAAAAAAAAAATAAATAAAGTAGTGGTGTTCCAACTTTGGCTATATTTTATAGCCATCTTTTATAATAGCTGCTAGCAGACCTTGTTTGGCTTCATGAACGCGTGAAGGTACTTTATCTGCCAAACTGTCGGCATCTAAAAGAGCGATTGGCATCCTTAAGTACCTGTGAAGTGTAGCCTCTACGCTGTAACCACAGATGAGCACGCAGGCTCTGAGTCACATCACCTGCGTTCAACCACAGCTCTGCTTCTCAGTAGCTGTGTGACTGAGGCCAAGGTACTGACCAACTTCTTTGTAAGAGGAATAAATTGTTTACAGCATATTAAATGCATGAAGATAAATTAGTCATTATTAGTTTCACTTATCAGTACCATCCATATGTCCTTTCAAATTCAGAGTTAGTCAAATATATTCTAGTAAAGAAGAATCTGTCTCAAGTTAGATTGTGCTGTGTTGTTTGGCTCCCACATTTGACAATGATAACATATTTGGATGTATCATGTTTTATTGCTTCATAGTTATTATAAAAAAAGGTTTGCATAAGAGGAGCAACTTTCAAAATGCTTGTCACATTTTGTGTAAAAAAATAAATAAAATGAAAGAAAGCTGTATTTAAATATACAATGGTGTATTTTTAAATAAAAATAGGATATTAATTGGTGGTGGGCGTGGTAAGGAAAAAAGACTGCTTCATAATATGGGTTATTGTGTCAGGAGCTAAAAGGCCAAATGACAGCCATAATGAAGCCTGGGAATATAGCATGTCACTTCTATTTGCCCAGAAGTGTCCATTGGGTTAAGCTCACTCCTTAGATCATGAAAATCCTGGGATCGGAACAAAATTTTTCTGCCTTTCCTCATTGATATCACTAAAATCAGCGTACATTTTTTTTTTTTCACAAGACATACACAATGATCTTAGTCAAAATGTTTGACTTCTTTGGATATCAGTTAACTCACCTGCATTTCAGATTAAAAGACCTACTCTCTCTGCCCTGTACTGGGTTGATCTAATGAGAATCACAACAGAGAAAGTCTAATGACATTGTGATAGAACAACAAGGTACAATGGGAGATATCTCTGCTCACCCACTGGATTGATTACAAAATCGGTGAGATTATCCATTTAACTAACCCCACTGAGAATAAACTTATTCTTTGTGACATGAATGGTATCAGTATTCATTCCAGAGTTATGCTCTTATATTTACTGATTATTTCTATATATATTTATTGAATGCCTATTATGTATGTACCAGCCACTGACTTATATACTTAATAATATATTAGAAATAGAAATTGAGGCAGATAGCATTTTTATCATCCCCACTGTTGTCATCATTACCACAGCTAATATTTTTTTCCTGCAATTATAATGTATTTTTCACTGCTATCACATGGATCATCTCATTTCATCTTTACAATATTTTTATCTCTATCATAGTGCTAATAACACCATTTTACAAAAGTAGAACTCAAGGCTCAGAGAGCTTAAGTAACTTGCATATTTTAACACAGAACCAGTTTGCCTTGATTATTATAAAGACTGCCTTGATTATTATTAAATATTGTTCATTATATCCACAGTTCACTCTAGAGGTCTTGGGGGCTCCTAGAGGCCAATGCATGTAGACAAGAATATCCAGGCCTAGAATGTGGACCTCACTTCTGTTTTATGTAATTATGTGAACAGATGGGAGAGGCTAATGACTTTCATTCCCAGTTGCATTAAATAAGATTAAAGATGCTGGCAAAGACTAAAGATCTGTGCTGAAGACTTTTTATCTCATTACCCATATCCCAAGTCATTGAGTCTCTTAGTCTTGTCATCATTCTTCTAGTCTGTTCTGTGAATTTTGTGTGTGTAGGTGTGCATACTACTGTCTGGTTTTCCTAACGACATAATGGACTCCTATTGCCTGCTCCCCCAAAGTTTTGGTTTTCTCCGTCTAAGGCGCTAGCATAGACTGCAGCATTTGAGTCTGCGACTTCAGAGCTGTTTCAAGACCTGCTACGTAATTAACTGTTGATGGACCATCTGGGCTATTCAGAGTTTTGCGTGGCATTTTCTCCAGCCACCTTGAAATCTTACATTCAGATACATCCTCCTATTTCTGAGCAAGGTTCTTGGGTAAACAGCAAGATCTATGCATTAAAGAATTGTAGGGGGAAAAAGCCACATTTGATTACTTTTTAGCATACGTTAGTATAACTTAAAGTTATTCTTTGATTTATTTTTTATATAATCTTTCTACACAATTTTTGGAGCACAATATTTCATTCAGTTCCTTGCACCTCATATTGCTTTGTGATTCAGCCTTGTCATTTTAATTCTCTTCAACTCCAAGTTCTGGCAATTGAATAAAATAAGATATGGGAACATGTTGCAAATACATTAACTACATTTCCAATGTTACAAAAAAAGATGTTTATGGAAAACTTATTGTTTCATATATATTTTCCTTAAATTGGTTGAACGATGTATTCCATTTGCACACCAAGGGTTCTTTGTAACATAAGTCATATCCAAAGACTGCCTGCTGTTGTCATCACTGTGTAGAGGATATACGTAATGCATTTCCTCATGAATAACTCCTTAGTCTGTTAACACAGTGAGCTGGTAATTGAGATTAAACTGTCTCAAGCAGGCACACATATAACAAATTACAAACAAATATACATATATGTGTATGTGTGTACATACACACACTTTGTGCTCCAGATTACTTTACAATATATTATGGTCATGTCTGTTTGTATGAGTGGTGCTTAAGATTCTATAAACAAGGAATAATACAAATCTTTATTTTTCCTATGCAAAGCCTCTCAGATATACTACTATATAGAATTCAATTTCTTAATTTCTTGTAGCTAAGTTTAGAAAATTATTTCTATTATAATAAAATTAAACATTTATTTTTCTTCTTGCAGAAAGAACATGAAAACACAATCTGTAAAATGTAAACAGCTTAACTTAAATTTACTGAAACATATTTGAACAGTAATTGAAAGAAAGATCTTAAAGACAAGCAATGACACAAGAGCATGATCATAAATATATATATACAATTAATATTTAAAGCTATGTATCACTTTTGCCACTTTTTTTTTCAAAAACAATAAATTCTTACTCTTTGTCTGATTTTCTCTAGTGTTATACTATATAACTCTGAAAATCATTGAAAATATAGTATTGCTATTGCACCAATCCAAATGCCAATATACAATATACTTAACCATGATGCACCACTCTGAACAAGTTCCAGGTAAACTAAACAATAAGACAATTGAATAAAGCACCACAGAATGGCAAAAATGATGACGATGATGATAATGGTATAGATGATAAAACCAACAACAGAAATAATAAGGTAACATCCTAAAAGAAATGTAGTCCTTAGGAAATTGCTATATGACCCTAAAATAGCTATTATCTGAGAAGTTTTTTGTTTTTTTTTTTAAAGATGAAAGCACTATTTTTTTTTTCTCTTTTCCAAGTCTATTTAACATGCTTCAACTTTGACCTTACAAAACTTCTAGGTTTTTGAGTACATACCCAGTCAACCACAGCTCTGAGTAATTATGACAGAAGTTTTTTGATCAGCATTATGATGAGCAAGTTCCTTTCCTGGATGCTTTGGGGAGCTCGCGGTTCAGCTAAACTCCCTCTGACTATGTACACACGCCTACACACTAGTCCTTTTAGTTATTATTATCAGTGGTATTTCCAAACAAATTTTTATCAATTTTCTCTGTGCTGACTGTAAACTTCTTGTAACTTTAAATATAATTAAAATAATCTTGGAATTCTAAGCCTTATGTCACAGAAAAGGCTGGTATGCTCTAATTCTTAGGTAGAAATATACTTAAACAATAATCAATATCATTTTATACTGAACATGGAGGGATTTCTGTATTCCTAAAGGCAAGACATTTTTAGTCTATTTTTTATATGAAACAGTTTTCAGAAAACACATCTAAAATAATGAGAAATAGTCAAACAGTATAGAGGTTTACAATTTTTGGCTTTCTTCTTTCTTAATAAACCAATTTGTTTGTTGCCTATTTGCTTTCATTTGGGGGAAAACAGTAATTGAAAGAATTTTAAATACATTGAGAAAAAAAATTTAAGAGTTTAAATTCTCTGAGATTGGCACTAAAGGGAAGGAAGGACCCAAGACAGCTTAATAATCAAGGACTTTTCTTGCAGAGTAAATCTGATCTGGATTTTAATTTTGGCTCTTCTGTATACTAGCTGGGATTAAATTCTGAGTCTACAGTTTGTTTGTTTGTTTTAAATTAATTTCTTTTATTTTTTTATTTTTTTATTTTTGACAGAGAGAGAGATACAGAAACAGAGACAGAGAGAGAAATGAACTAGGGGAACTCCCCAGTTCAGGATATGGGTCCGCATGGGCCAGGGCCGGGATTCAATCCCTGGTCCCCAGGGTCCCCGGCACTGCAAAGTGAGCACTTAACCCACTGAGCCATCCCGGCTTCCCTGTTTTTTTTAATGACAGTAAATATAGTTACTTAACCCACAGAGCTGTTATGAGATTCTTTGTTCTATTGGATTTGGACATCTTTGATTTATCTGTTATGCATTGTCTAATGTACTTGGTGGATCAACATCATGACTCAAAAAAACAAACAACTAGAGGTGATATATTGGTAGAATGAGTAACAGGGCTTGTGGTAGAATTTATCAAAGCAATGCCCTGACCCAATTCAGTAACTTCCAGACGTAATCCACAGGAAAGAATCAGAAATATGTGAAGCTGATTTATTGATTGATCCCAAGTTAATTCATGGAAGACGTAGCAAGGATGGACAATTAATTTCCTAATGTTCCAGGTAAGACTCTTGTCATATTGTGTTAATTTCCTCATTATCAAAATCAATATCTAAGGTTAATTGGAAAGATCTTTGTGTTAACAGAAGAAAATAAAATATAGGGAAGGGATAATGGTCAGTATCTAACCTATAGAAAGAACAAAGATCCAATTCAATCTTGAAGGTAAAGTATTTTAATGAACCAAGGCTATGAACACTAATGGTTGCACAACTAAGAAGTGAGGACTCAAAATTAGAAATGGAGAAAAGTCAAAAGTTTTTTAGTTCACACAGTAGACCAGCTCTATGTTTTGGGATCTTTTCTTATCCCCTTGGATCTTTTTTTTTGGATTGCATTGTTTTGTTTTTCTGTCCTGGAAAGTCTATGTATGGTGAGCTAAAAAGATGAAGTTCTCTTCCCTTGAAAGTTGAATTCTTATATTTTTTTCTATCCCTTACCAGAAGGATAAGTGGGTACCAAACAACCAGAAGGATGGAGATTTGGGGCTGAATACTCTTTTTGTACCTACTTTAGTTAATTAGGGCCTGATATCTTGACATTATAGAGGTGCTTTTCCAGCTGTGCTGGCAATATATGACATTGTGTGTTGCTGTCCTCAAAGCCACATGATGAACGTGCTATATCCTCCCAGAAGATTTGGAGATAGAGAAAACCTTTTACAACAGAACAAATTTAACACAGCGTAGCAGAATATTAAAAATTCCCATACATTTTTAGGATTAAAACAAGGCTTCAATAAAATGCATATTCAGTGTTATTAATGCATTAGGCCATGACCCTAGCTGATGGTAATGGTGATGATATGGGGGTGGTAATAGAGGGGAAATGAGAGAATGCTTAAAAGTCAATGCCCTATATTAATAAATAGAGCATGTTTGTCTATAGTCTGCCCTTTAAACTATTTCTTTTGAGGACTTGAGTCATTGTCATTTCCAAGACAGTAGTACTTATCTTAGTTACCATCATCTTGACTAAAAATTATGTATATCGTGATACTTGGTAAAATGTAAATTATAGAATAAATAGTTCTTTTAATATCCCATCTTTTTATGCTTAATTAATTTGTTTGGTTGAGTTACCATTGTTAGATAAGACACCCTTTAATAAAATACTTCTTTTACAAGATCTGTTCAGTTGTATACATAAGTATGTGAGTTTATATAACATGAACTTTTTCTAAGTATTAGTTTTTATCTTTGTAGTGCAAATTCAAATTGAGTTATAGCACATTAATAGGCATCTATAACTACTAAATAATGGAATTAGTGTTTATAAAAATTTACTTCCACATGGCAGATATACAACTATTCACACTTTTTTCTTTCATCTACTGATATTTTTCCATGAACGTTTTAATTAAACATGTGAGAAAACAGAAAGTTAGGAGAAATTTATTTCACAAACAAGTGCCTCAATTGCATTTTTCTACTCTTACAGTTTTTATAATGCCATAAATGTTTATACATGCATAAGGTACAGGAAACTCTCAGAGGTTAAGAATTTGTTTAGGCTGATCTAATTGCTTTATTGGCTTAGCTACAAGAGCTTTTGAAAAGCACATGTGGAACATCTTAATGATAATTTTTTTTTTAAGTCTCAAGTGAAATGGAGGCAGTAGTAAGTGAATTTGACTAGCGCTTCTTTAAGCTAAGCAAGCTCACATGTATGCATGTTTTTCTTAAAGAACATTATATTTTCTTAAAGAATATTTTATATATATAACATCTTAAAACTAAATATTACTTAAAACATTTTCACCATTTTATCATATTATTGCCACCTAATGACGCCTGAGTTTCTTTTGCTCTTCTACCTTCCCTGATTAGTCAGACAAATCTTTTCTAACATAATTTTTATTACGTTATACCCAAGTTCTAGAACCTACATGAATTCAAGACCAAACAACTTGGCTTATATTTCCATAGTGTGAAGTATTTATTGTCTTATGTTTATTGTTTATGCTCCTATTTCGAATTCTATAATGGAAAACCACACTTCATTGTCTTTTTAATTTAGTAAGACCCTAGCCTTCACTTAAAGTTGTTATTAATGCAAGTAAAAATGACAGGTTTGGAGTCTTCCCTAATATGAATATCAGTAAATTTACATGAAATTGTATAATTTAGTCATGGATTTCTTGCAAGTGACAAACGTCAACAAACTAAAAGAGTGTGACTTCAAACAAGGCAATGACCATGTCTGTTAATAAAAAGGTAAGACTGAGCTCAAAAATTGGATTTGTTAAATTGCTTTTCTATTAATGGGTGTGGTTCTCAGTGGTCTATGCATTCGCTGCACTACATTTTACTGACGTGTGTGAAGAATACCGTATTAGATACACTTGCTAAAATATTTGACTTCCCAGATGCTGTAGGATATTTTTAAATTGTCAATATTTGCAATGTAAATTAGAGAAGCATAACATTAAAACATAAATGTTTTAGTATACTAAAATTTAAAAAGTAGGTTTTTTTTTTGGTGTGTGTTTATTTTTTTAGTTTTGGGGTTTGGTTTCCAAAATTTTTTTTGACAGAGATAGAGAGACACAGAGATAGAGAGAGACAGAGAGAAGGGGGAGGGCCCAGAGCAGTCTCCATAGTTGTATGTCATCTGTTTTCGACTTGGTTTCATTCTACACAGTGGGCAGGAGCCGCACAGGGCGGGACCGGATTGGGGGCCTCCTGCATGTGAGGCATGCACCCTTGAGCCAGGGCCACATTGTGGGGGGTGAACAAAACTGGGGAGATAACAAAACTGGGGGCCTCCTGCATGGGAAGCACACCCCCTTTCAGCATATGTGTCTACACAGGCTGGGGCCAGAATTCAATTCTCAGTCCCCAGGGCTGCAATGCAAATGCTTAAACAGCTGAACCATCCCGGCTTCCCCAAAACTTTATTTTTTTTTAAAGATTATTTTTATTATCATTTTTTTTTTACAGAGAAAGAGAGACAGATAAAGAGAGATAGAGAGAAGGGGGAGAGTCTAGAGCAATCTATAATTTTATGCTGAGCCACCCTGGCATCCCCTGGTTTTCTAACCTTATATTGTTTTCTTATTCTTTTATTTATTTATTTTTTTAAGGTTTATTTTATGTTTTTGTTTTAGTTTTTTTTTATTGTTGTACTTTTTTTGAGAGAAGGTGAGAGAGAGAGAGAGAGAGAGAGAGAGAGAGAGAGAGAAAGCAAGAGAAGGCGGAGGGCCCAGAGCAGTCTCCATAGTTGCACATCATGAATTGTGACATGGTTTCATGCCACACAGGTGGATGTAAGGCTGCGCAAGCCTGGAACTGAACCAGGGCCTCCCTCATAGGAGGTGAAAACATTTACCTCTGAGCCATCCCTGCAATTACTAGTTGTGCCTAATGTAGCAGATGGGTTTGCATGGGCAGGGGCCAGGAATCAAACCTCAGACCTTGTGATTATGAGGCAAGGACTCAGCTGCTGAGCTATCCCAGCACCTCCTGCTTTTTTATTCTTTATTTCAGTGAATCTAAGAGATGTAATGTGTATAAGGGAGTTATTCAGATTAGTAGAAAAGTTAAATTAAACTCACTGATTTCTCATTCAGATAGTAGTAACTTTGTTTGAATTTTTTGTGTATACTGAGTATTTTAATAAACCTAAATACACTAAGAATTAAGAAACTCAAACTGGAGGTGTACTTTCATCATCCTAACTCCTGTTGTTCAAGAAAAATTACATTTAAGTTGGAACATAATTATATCTAATGCATTCAATTATTATAATCATAACAGATATGGACATGTATTTGGTCATTTACAACTGTTAAATGAAATATATATTCAGTAATTTAAAAATACCTTAAAAACCCATTAGTGACTCAGCTAAAATATGTGCAAATGCACATACTTAAACAGGTTTTCAATGTGTATAAGGCACTACATTATTTAACATGTTTGAATATTCAACAGTTATGATAAACTCTGTAGGTGTTAACACCGTAGTTTGTATTTTTAGTTCAGTTAGCTGATGTGTATCCTTTTTATGTTTCTTCTATATGTGAAACATTTCTAAATTTAAACACAAATATAATTTAATTATTAATAATTTGTGGAATATGTGTATGTAGATACATATACATATATATATATTTCAAATATGTACACTAGATAATAGAATGTGGTATATTTTTGTCAGTATTCAAAATATTTATAGACAGAACAGAAAGTACAACAACATGAAATGTACTCCTGCTATTATGCAAACTTGTTAAGAATAAGGACTTTTTAAATTTGTTTACAGCTGTATCTCCAGCAACCAAAAAAGGGGGTGTTGTATAGCAGAGGTACTTAATAGGTATTTGTTGAAGAAAAAATAATAATAAAGCATGACATTCTCATTTTTATAAAATAATAAGAGCCTGATAGACTGTTGTTAGTGTTAGCATCTGATTATACCTTGTTTAGAGACCTCATGAAACTTAAAAAAGTATATATTTCAGATTTCAATAATTTGAAATTGAATTCTGGTACTGATGTTTATAATAACTCTGTGACTAGGGCAAAATACACCAAGCTATCTCATTTATAAAATCAGGATATTGCACTTACTCTTAGGACCATGGATGAAATGAATAACAAATATAAATTGTCTAGAATACTGTCTGGGCTAAAATAACTACTCAATAAATCTTACTAGCATTTCTTTAATGCCAGAAACACCATGGGTACCTCATTATGATATTATACCCTGGTCTGTTATCCTTATCCTATCTTGGTGTCTTTGAACCATCCTTCTGTGTTTCGATGTGATCTGTGACAATCCTGAAAATTGACCTAAACAACTAAAAACTAATTAAAGTACTTGTATAAGAGAATAAATTAATACTTGAAGGGCAATAGTTTTAAAGGGAGTGCTTGAAGATGGAAAAGTCTCACCTCACTAGAACAAAGTGGTAATGATGCTTTTAGCTAATGTCAAGACAATGAGCAAGACAATTTTAACAAAGATCATGGCTTTCCAAATGTCACAATATAATTTAATATAACTATCTTTGCCCAGCTTCTACCTGTGATTGGAATAAACATTCTCCAATTTTCTGGGCTTAATTTTGTTCTCACTTAAGCTTTGACAATGAATTTGAAACATGTAAGTATCTAAGAAGGTACATTCATGTAGAGTACTAGTAACGTCTCTCTCTAGAATCTCAAGTACATTATGGAGGAAGCGAAAACATGAATCAAATGTGTGTCTGTGATACCTAATTTTGGGAAGTTCTAGTTATGGCTGGTTGATTATAGCTATTGGTTGGAAAAATCTAATAATATCAGAATGTGACTGTTTTACTGCATCCACTATCTAGTCACTAAATACCAGATGTTCTGTGAAGCAAGTCAAAGATTTTCAGGGGACACTAGAAACAATATGTAAAAATATAGTTGGAAGAGATGAAAATTTGCCTTTCAAAGATAATAACTAAAACAATTCACAGGTTGTTATCATTCAGATAATTTTGGAATCAGCATGTTGTAAATCTTTGCTAATGACTGACTGTGACTACATAAAATATATTTTAATAATGAAAAACTTAAAATAAGAAGTCCATTTATTTCATAGAGTTATTTTGAGTATCAGTTAAGCTAACTAAATTAAGTAACACTGACCACAGAGTCTTCAACATTCCAGCATATCTAAATCTAAAAAGCATTATATGTTTCATTTCTAAGTTCTATTACATAGGAAGGGATTTATGTCAAGGATCTTGCTGCACACAATTAGAGGAGGACTTTCTGGTATCTAGGAACCTCAGGGACTCTCCTATTCACAGGGAATATAAGATTTCTGGAGGAAAATGAAAGAAATGTTAGTATTATAAAAATAATCAATAGCTCACCAAAATCACCAGCTGTCTGTACCATTCAGTAATTAAATGTGTGTTAAATGCCCACAGTGTCTGAAATTCTCCAGGAGGCTCTGAGAACATAAAGATGAATGAGAAAAACAGCATTCTCTCAAGAAGGACACATAGAGTTTCTGTAAATAGCTATTAAAAAATGTGATAAGAGCCATAAAAGGGGAACATATTTAATGTTTTTTGAGAACGTAGTAGAGAATATCATCAGCTCCTGCCCAGGAAGAGTAGTAGGATCAAGGAACGCTTCAGGTTTCAGAAAAAAAAAGAAAGAAAGAAAAAGAAAGAGTAAGTGCTTTTACAAAGGCTAAGAAATTACAAGTGTTTTGGCATTTGGTGAATTTAAGAAGGTTCATGTAAGACAGTATTATTAGAGTATAAGATACATTCAGGGCAAATGACAAAGAATGGGATGAGAGAGATAAACAAGGCTAGAACATTTGAGGTTTTTGTTGCTCAGCTAAGTAGTTAGCCATACAATATTCTTAATCATAAAGCGCATTACAGAATTTTGAGCAGAGAAAAAAGTATTATTACATTTGGATATTATAAAAAACACCCTCAGCAATATAAAAACAAGATGTAAGTAGGCAAAGCAGGAGGTAGGAAAAATTGTTAGTTGCATCAATTTGGTTCAGAAATGATGGGGTTTGAATCAAATCAGTGGGAGTTAATAAGGAATAAGTCTACTAGGAAATTTAAACTTTTGGGTAGGAAACATTGTGTCCCCCTAAAATTCAGGGTTTTGTTAAAGGAGGAAGGGGGTTGGGGCAGCTAAGTAGCATTCTCGGCCATTGTCAACATGAAATAGTAACACCAAACAAACTTCTATGAACTCCTCCTATAGTTCTAGCCTCTTCTAATCTGATGCTCTGGCCCAATATCACAACATTTACATTGGAGTGCTACATGATGGTAATTCCAATGTTTTTAAACTTGGGGTTTGAAAGTTTGTGTTGGCAGATTTCCTTTGGTTTGGTTTTGGTTTGTTTGGCTAGAAAATGGCATATTCAGACAGGCTTAAATCCCAACCGTAACAAACACAGTCTTGGGCTTTTCGGATTCTATAGTTCAACACACCAGTGATCCTAGGTAGACAGCCCTGGATTACACATGTGATGTGCTGGCAAGACGTGGGCGTTAGGTCATGAATACAGCCTTACTGGCTGCTTGGCAGACGGGTACGAAGAAAACTGTCTGGAGACTGGAAACTTGTTTCAGGCCCGACTCTGTCTGCCACTTGTTTGTTTTTATCCCCTTGGGGAAAATACATCTAGTGTACATTTCTTTGGATAAACTGCAAAATACTTAAATTTTAAAGATTTATTTTATTGTTTTTGACAGAGACAGAGAGAGACAAAGACAGAAAGAGACAGAGAGAAAGGGGAGGGCGCAGAGCAGTCTCCATAGTTGTATATCATCAGTTTTCGAAATGGTTTCATTCCACACAGGTGGGCAGGGCAATGAGGGGTGGAAACTGGGCTGGGGCCTCCCACATGGGAGGCACACCCCCTCAAGCCAGGGGTTAAACCAGGGAGTGAGAACTGAACTGGGGGCCTTCTGTATGGGAGGCACACCCTAGTTCAACATATGGGTCTCCCGATGGGCCAGGGCCAGGATTTGATCCTCAGTTCCAGGGACTGCATAGCGAGCTCTTAACCCACTGAGCCATCCTGGCTTCCTCCAAATACCTAAATCTTAGACAAACTTCTGATAAATAATCACCTATCTTCTCATTTTTATCTCCCTAATTAGAAGACTTTCATTTCAGTTTTGTGCTCGTATTTTCTGCTTATCTTCTTGTCTTAAGTAAAACAGCCTTGTTGATCATTTAAATATAATTTCTGGGTATTTTATGTACATAGCATTACTGGCTCAAGTAAAACTATTACTGGCATTTGATAATTTAATGAATCTTTATTTTTCCTGGAACTGAGCACATTGATGTTGTAAAGGAAATGATTATAAATGTTTCATTAAAAGAAAATCCGGTAATCAAATATAATCTAGAATTAAGAGAAATGCATATGGTTTAGTGTACTTGAGGTACATAATGTCTTTTAGCAGAAAGTGATCTATAATAAAAGAAATAACCAGCAGTTGTCACCTTGACAACTTTTTGGTCCAGGGAGGTCTACTTCTGGTAAATGGGTGTTAATTGTTAAGCTACTTTGTTTCTGAGCTTGTTGAAGGACTCAGAAGCTGGAAAAAAGATTATCCTCTCCACTGGGTTGTGAGGAGTAAATAAAACAATGTATATAAAAGTACATTTGATATTTAAAGTAAAATACAACCATTTATTTATTTATTTTTTTCATCACAGGTTACAGATTTTCCATTAGTTAGATGACCTCTGAAGAAGCTTCAGGAAACTGTTTCTTTAGACATATTTGGTCATATGCACTTAGAACTTGGGGGTTTGACTCGTAGATGATACAAATGAGTAACCTTGCTTCAATTGCCCAAGGAAAGGCATCCATCTCACTGAGGAGACCGGATAATGGCACTATAAAACATACTCGCGAATGGGTCTAGTGAGAAATATTAAACTTGAAATGGACATGGAAAATTACCTATTGCAGCATAAGATAGTTGCTTTAAAAATTGGCATGGAGAATATTGGAGGATATTGATCCAGCCAGGAACAGAAGAAAAATGCTTGAAATTTGCGCATATATATTTTTTATTTTGGGTGGCAGAGAAAAATAATTAGCATTTGACATATAAAATAACCCTAGGTTACAAATGTGGTTTACTCACAGAATAGTGTTTGTGTTAGGATGGTTTAATTTTGCTTTTGATTCTAGAAGGTATGATATTTATTTGATAAATGATCTAATATTCGTTTAAAACTGAAACTGATCATTATAATCAGTCCTCTGAAAATATATAATACAAAGTTATTATTTTAAATTTTTTTAGAATTGTATGAAGTTTTTTACTATCATAGCTAATAAAACTAGAAAAGGTGGGGCAAATTGATAATTCTTTTTAGAGGATGCAAATATTTGTTAGGACTAAAAAACCAACAAAAGTCAAAACTTTAAAAAGCTCAGAATAGTCCTATTTACAAATTAAGTAGTATAATATACAATAACCTCATTAGGGATCAAGAGCTATAAACTATGGGGATCAAGTTGGCTCTGGCAACGACTAATAAATAGAACAAAAATTTTGTGGCTAGATTTAAAAAATGCAAACTAACATAAAACATCATGCTAAAAGACATAAAAACCAATTTACCTTTCTCCAAAGTCCTTCCCACACTTCATACATACGATTTAAATATTAATGTTAAATTTTTTCTAGCACTAACAGGTTCTTTTATTTTTTTTTCTGTTTATTAAGAAATGTCTCAGAAAATATGCTACTTTTTATCAACATTATCTTATTTTATTCACTCAAAGAATACTTAAGGTAGGTACTACTGTTTACCTCAGTTTACACGGTCAATTGAGTCTCAGACAGTTAAGTTAACATCCTAAGGTTATGTGGCCGGTAAATGTAGAGCCATAACTGAACATATCTGACAGCAAAACTTTTGATCTTAGGGGATTTCCTATACTGAGGCTAATGGTTTTTACCATCTCAAAGAGTGACTTTCAATCTATCTATGGAGCAGGGCCAAGTTTTATTCTCATTTTTTACATTTCTAGCCCATGGAGGACTCATATTTTTATAAACGATAACATAATATGACAACAATGTCAAATTGATATAAAAGTTTCTAAATACATTATTTTCTGTGCTTACTGTATTTCTACCATAAACTGTTAACAGATTTGTTTCAATCTCCTTTAAATAGCATAAACTTAAATTACAATTTGGGGTTTCTTAGATCTTACTTTCTAGTAGTTTCTGGTGTCATAAATTGAAGTTGCAGAAACAATTTCCTCCAGAAATATGATTATTTTTATCCTTTGCCATAAATGATATAAATTGTCTAATACAATTTGAGCATAACAGAAAGTTTTATTGTCGTGTTTCCAACAATAGCCCTGCCAAAAAAATCGTCTGTTATATTAGCTTTATAGATTGTTCATTGTAAAACAAAATGATTTATAAAAAAATTTTACTTAGATATGTTTTTCATCATTATACAATATGTCATGGAGTGGTTTTAGGGTTTATGATATTATCTGCAATAAGAATAAGAATCCAGTGTGTTATGCTGCAGTTATATTTCTCTATTGATTCTTAGAATTCACTTTCTCTTCAGGTAATGTGACCAAAATCTAAAGTTTGATACAGATACCTCTTTATATCGTGGGCCATAAGAGTGTTGGGCATCTTTTTAGACATACCTGTTGATATTTCTAGCATAGTTAAATTTAAACAAGTCTAGACCACATTGTCTGGGTTTCTATTTTGAGTTGGATACATGTTAGAAAAGAGAAATTGTGTTGTTCTCTTTAACCAAATTTATTGGCTCAAAGGAGGCTATCATTTATCTACCTATATCAGGGACAGCAAGTTATATGACCACAGAGGACACAAAGGGAAGTTAAATGAGTGCAGACTTCTAGATGTAAAGCAAAGAAACCTGGTGGGTGGAGCCTTGACTGAATGGAGAGCACTTGCACCATGTGGAGACATTCACATTCGTTATTACAAAGCTTTCTATGAGGCAAACAAAACACATATCTAAGCAGAGTTGGCTAATGGTGGCTTTATTTTTATCCTCTGTCTATACCAGCAATATGGATTTTCGAAGCTTCAAAATACAATAAAAATCTAATTCTAAATTATTTTGTTTGATCTAACACAAAAATGCTTTTAATTTTCTGATTTACAAGCTGTTATAAAGGTTTCCCCCACACAAATAAAGTCTTAGTTTTGAGAATAATACTGATGTGAGGAGAGAAAAAGTGAAATAAAACGCCAAATGTGAAAGGAATTTAAGACTAACTTGCAGAAGCAGTGCCAGCGACTACCTGGTCCAGTGAGATTAAGCCTTTTTTTGTGTGTGTGGGAAGTTGGGTGGAGCAGGATGGAGAAAACGGAGGTTAACAAAGGAAGCTGAACTTAGCTGAAGAAGTGCTGTCATTCGTGGTTATATTTAATTAATTCTTACTCTGTGCCAAACCCCAGGCTAGGCACTTTTCATGACTGTATCATTCGTTACCATTAACAACTTTATGAACATTATTCTCAATTTCTCATGAGATGATCTGTGCCTTTCTTTATTAGGGTTGTTTAAACATATTTAGATTATTTTGTACATCTTTATTTACCATATTTACAGACATAATTAATAACATAACAAATATTAAGGATAAAGCATTTTATACATTTTAAATGTTTGTGTTTACCTAGATAACAACTTCTTCATTTGTCTATGTAGTAGTTTTGGGATCCCCCAGTGCAAAAGTATAGTTCCCTTCTCTTTGTAGCCCATGAGTATATAGGCCTTATGAGGGTAGGAGTGTTCCTGTCCAGTTCATTGATGTATCTCTTATGTATAGAGCAGTGCTTGCCTGATAGTAGGGAATCAACAAATGTTTCCAAATGAGTAAGTGAGCGAATCAATTGTTTCCATTTTACAAGTGAGGAACAGAAACATTTAGTTACCGTACTTGATTAGAGTTATGGACTCAATACAGTCTGAATTATAAATATTGATCTTGACAATAATCTTAATCTCTGCACAAAGAACTACTATTCAGGAAAACCACTGTGCAAAGCTGGAATCATGTAGATGATTTTGATATTAGTGTGGAGAACAGATGGCAATATGTGGGGTCCAGGACTGAGACACTGTAAAAAGAGAAGTGAGGGGCAGAATTAAAAAGACTTTCTGGAAGAAATTGACAGTGAGAGATAAAAGAAAGGTAGTCACAGATTACTTTAAATGTTCCAGGACTGAAGATAAACCCACAGCAATTTTTTCCTCTTCTCTGACCAAGGGCAGGTCCCTATATTACTGTATTGCCTTCAATAGCAGAAATGCCTACTAAGAAAGGAAAAAGAAAACTAAGGAAAGGACATTTCAGCTTGTCCAACATGTCCAGTTAAATAAAGTCCAGGAATTCCAGGGCTTGCCAGAGCTTGATTCTCTTTGTGTCCAGTTTGAGGTTTGGCAAGAAAAGATAATACAGTGATCCCTCGTTTTTCACGGTTAATGGGGACCAGAACCTTCCGCGAAAGCTGAAAAACCGCGAAGTAGGATTTGCCCCTAGGAATTTTCATGTATGCGGGTACAAGAATGTTTTAAATATGTAAACAGTATTCATACTTTACTCATTTAAGACAAAAATTACAACAGTATACGTATTTACTTAAACGTGTCAGTGCTAATGAATAAGGTTAATGACAAAACCTTATACAGTAATAAACATGAATCAACATGGCTTTCTGAGAGAGGCGAAGAGTCTTGTGTTGGTGGCGGAGGAGAGGCTCTCACTTGACTCATAGAAGCTTTAGGCTCACTTGCGCATCAACATGAAACAACGCTCTTTTCCACGATGTGGCTGCTGACATGGTTGTATTTTTTCATTTTTATTTTTTGAT
>PVKE010030756.1:0-19437 GCA_004027555.1 Craseonycteris thonglongyai
TTTTTATCTGAATAAAATAATATTAAATAAATAATTAAAAACAACACCTATGTTTTGATTCTTTTTTATTTGGACCTCAAGTGTGTAGTCAGCCCCCAAACTGCTGTTTGATAGTTAATGTGGCCCACAGGCTGAAAAGTTTGAAGACCCCTGAATTCTAAAGGGGCAGTTTAGCTACCTCTTAGCAAGTATTGCAAAGGTGTGCTTGTTAGCTCCTTGGCCCATCCTGTGAGACTGTGTACAGCAGCTGAAATATGGCTATGAAAGGCAAGGACTCCAGAAGCAGACCAGCTGGATTCAACTTTTGGCCCCAGGAGTCACTGTTTGTGTGACTTCAATTGAGTTACATATCATTTCTGTACTTCGGTTTCCTTTTCTGTAAAATGAGAATGATGATGCCACCTGCTTCATGGTGTTGCTGTCAAACTAGTCAATCCATGTGAAGGCACTTAGAAACATGCTTGGTGATGTGAATAAGTATAAATTTCCATTGCTATTAATTTACTTAATACCCATTGCCCCCAGTTTTGAGCTTCAGCCAAATTTCCAGGACTACCAAAAAAGTCCCATCATGCATCCTATAACATTCACCTTAACTCATTCCATCCAACGTGGCAGGAGCAGAGTGAGAAAGAAATGAGAAGAGATGAAGCTTAAGAAGTCAGGAGAACCCAAACCATGCAGGGCATTATGGTAGATGACAAGAAGTATGGGTTTTATTCTGAATGTAACCAAAAATAGTTTAGAAGCATCTGAGAGGGAGTCGCATGATGTCATTTATACTAACAAAGGATGGGGGAAGCCGGGATGGCTCAGTGGATTAAGCGCTCACTTTGCAGCGCTGGGAACCGAGGATCGAATCCCGGCCCCGGCCCTGGCGGACCTGTGTGCTGAACTGGGGAGTTCCCCCAGTTCAGTTCTCTCTCTGTCTCTGTATCACTTTTTTTCTCTCTCTCTCTGTCAAAACAAAAAAAAATAAAAAATAAATATACTAACAAAGGATCAAACAGGTGGCTACTGGACAAAGAATGGATTGTACGGGGCAAGAATGATCACTTAGACTGACCAGAGAAGTAAATTAGTACACTATAGCTATGGTTCAGGCTATATATTACCTATATAAAATATTGAATACATAAATCACATTCTGGATATCTTTTTAATGAATATAACTATATTGGCTGGTGAAATATATGTGTGTGTGTATGTGTGTGTGTGTGTGTGTGTGTGTGTACACATAGATATATTTTTTGCTCTTTTGTGAGAGTGATAACAGAAGAAACATACATTAAACCAAAAAGTATAGTATCACTCAAATTAGAGTGAATAATGACATTTAACTGAGTGAAGAATTCTGAAGTGGTTAGGCAAGGGATCCTTAAGAAAACAGGCTTGAGGAGAATATTCAAGCAGGGGTATAATCATGTTCTATAATGATCGCTATGCTGATGATGATTATGGTAATAGGTATGGTTTGTAGATAGTGAAGTAACAATCTCACAATGGCGAGCTGAAAAAGTTATCACTTATATAAGATGCAGACTGTGAGAATATGGTGAATACCCCAGCCCCTGCCCAAACTTCAGTGACCAAAACAAAGATCAGAGCTCATCTCATTATTTCTGAGGTATGGATCCATAGAGCTGATTAGTTTTCTCACAGTGTAGGAAAGCTAAAATTAGCAGAAAATGCTCTTTTTAAAGCTCTTTACACTTTTGTAGCATGTGCGCTATTGTACTGCTGCCAGTTCAAGGATTTTAATACTTAGCTATTGCCTTTAGATATGAAAGGTTCATTTATCAGTTAATGTTTAATCTCAGCTGTGAGCCAACACTAGAATGAGTATTATGTAACAAGTTTTACACTTTCAAAAGCACATGAGATCATGGTACCAAGATTAAAGATGAAGATCTGGGGCTGAATGTGCACTTGAGAACCCTGGGCAAGGCTAATTATGGCCTAGTTTCACCTGGACAAAAAGAGAGGCATTTTATAGGAATCAAGACACTGCAGATAGGAGAAGAGGAAAACAAAGAGCTCCAAACCAGCTCTTTGGGTACCTTGAAATCAGTGTTTTATCAGAAGGTATTTAGTGGATTTGGTAAATGAATTGTGCTGGAGGGGGTTGAGGCAATTTCCTTTGGAGAGGTCATGCTCAAGTCTACCACCACATTCCATTCACCGAGCTACCAGAAAGCATCAGTAGAATGCTAAGGAAGAGTAGAAGAAAAACTTGCAGCAGTAGAAAAATGTGCTTTTTAAAGTATGTAAAGCATGTTATGTATATTCATTTTAATATTGGTTCATAGCTAAGATTAACCCATAACTAATTAAAGAAGCTTCTTCCTTAGCCTTCTACTGATTTTTGCTCCACTGTCAAAAGTCTGTATTTCAGGAGACTGCTCTTTGAAAATATGGAAGAGGGGAAGCTGAGATGGCTCAGCGGGTTAAGCACTCGCTTTGCAGCCCCGGAGCCTGAGGATTGAATCCTGGCCCCGAATCATGTGGAACCACATGCTGAACTGGGGTGTGCCCCCAGTTCAGTTCTTGCCAGGGCCTATGTGGGAGGCTCCTGGCCCAGTTCCTGCCCTGTGCAGCCCCATGTCCACCTGTAGAGTGAAACTATATGGAAAACTAATACTGTCAACTGTGGAGACTGCTCTGGGCCCTCCACCTTCTCTCTGTCTCTGTCTGCCTGTCTCTGTCAAAAACAATAAAAATAAATCTTTTTAAAAAGAAAAGATGGGGAAGCTGGATGGCTCAGTGGATTAAGTGCTCACTTTGCAGTGCTGGGGACCGGGGATCAAATCCCGGCTCCGGCCCCAGCCCGTGCGGAACCATATGCTGAACTGAGAGCTCCCCCGGTTCAGTTCTCTCTCTGTCTCTGTATCTCTCTCCTTCTCTCTCTGTCAAAAATAAATAAAAATATATTTTTTAAAAAAAGAAAGCCAATACTGATATTTACCCAACACTTATTAAAACACTATTTCTTAAAAAAAAGAAAAGAAGAAAAGATGGAAGAGTATATTGATCCTTGAAGGTAAGGCATGCATTCTTTTTTAAGATTTATTATTTGAAGGAAGGTAATAGAGAGAGAGAAAGAGGGAGAGAGAATGGAGGAGAGCCCAAAGCAGTCTCCATAGTTATACATCATTAGTTGTGACATAGCTTCATTCCACAGAGGTGGATATGGGGCCATGCAGAGCAGGAACTGAACTGGGGCCTCTGGCATGGGAGGTAACAACCTTCACTGCCAAGTCATGGTGGTTAGCTGTTGCACTGCAGTTCAGCATGTGGGTTTGCATGTGCTGGGGCTGGATTCAACACCTGGACCTCACAGTTGCAAGGCAAGTGCTCAACCTGCTGAGCTATCCCAGCATCCCCAAGGCATGCATCCTTAACAGAGACTAAAGAACTATAAAATTTTCAACAGCCTCAAGACTTTAAAAATGAGAGGGCCTTGCTCTGAAAATGTTGACCATCTCTTTTTTTCTATCAGAAAATCTACTACCTGCCCTAAAATTTGGTGTCATAATATGGATGGTGGAAAATTGTAACTTGCATGTGGGAATGAGCACAGGTTTTGAATCTGGACATCACATTGGAGATCTGGGCTCCAATTCTGGCTCACCAACTTACTGGCAATGTGACCTTACTCTTTCTGGGCTTCAGTTTACTCATCTGTAAAATGGTAAAGATACTAATATTACCCCTTAGGACTGTTGCAAAGACTGCATGAGTTAATGCATGTGAAGTGTTTAGTGCATATAATCATAAAAGTTAGCATTTATTGTGCAAGAAATTTACTGATTAATTTTTGCATGCATTCATTCAATATCTGAATGCTACCTAAGGGCCAAATATTGTTCTTGGTGCTGGTGATAGAGCAGTGAGCAA
Source organism: Craseonycteris thonglongyai (assembly GCA_004027555.1). NCBI lineage: Eukaryota > Metazoa > Chordata > Mammalia > Chiroptera > Craseonycteridae > Craseonycteris > Craseonycteris thonglongyai. The sequence continues at coordinate 3,898 of PVKE010030756.1, forward strand.
CTTTTCATTATCATCTTACTTGCTTCAATACTCAGAATAAGCTGTGGTAGGTGATTATTACTCTCATCTTTTATAGAACAGAGGGGACTTAGAGAATTTAAATCACTTCAAAACTCCCTCACCAATATTTACAGGCAACCAAATACATGCTGGTCACAGAGCAAGTACATAGCAGGCAGGGATTTCCACCCATCTCATCCTGATTCAACACTCACATTATTCCCAATGTACACTGCTTTAGTAATGGCTATTTTACATTCTTTTCTCTGTAGCAGCTTTGTTTGTATGGATAATGTGAGATGGTGTATAAGAAAACTAAAGAAAATGTCATCTTGAGGGTACAGACCAATACACTGGATCTTCCTCCAACAAGGTGCTGGTCCCAGAGCACTGTGTGCTTGCTAGTCAGGGAAATGCTGGGTTCTTCTCTGAATTTTTTGATTAATGAGACATTTCATAAACTGTAACCAGTATTGACACAGGAGACAAGAATGGTAGGGGAAGAGGTATACATGGAGAAATACTGCGCAGTTTCTGCTTCAGGGAAGAACTTGTTGCCCACATACAGAGGGTGTGGTCGCACACCAGCTGTCAGCTCCTCCTGGGTCTGCCTCAGATGCAGAGCTGCCTCACCTGAGGTAACTAACACCTTTCCTGAGGCTGCCATCACCTGGTGACTGAGCAAAGTGGGGGAGGGGTGATGAGTAAAAAGGCCTGGCCACGGGGCAGCTGTGAAGGGTAACTCCTGCTCCAGAGCTCCTCATTATGGCCAAGGTGCTATCAGGCCTGCATTGTACCTCTACTCACTACACCTCTTCCATTTGCAGGTATTGGTCCCTAAAATATATCCTGTACTCTTAATTCCATCTTAGTATCTGCTTCCAGAAAACTCAACATAAGGAAGTTGTTGTAAGGAGTGGTCCATGAAAGCACATGATATTATAATAAAACAGGCCTTTGGTGCTGGATCACTCATTGGCTGACTAACAATGAGAATCCCCTCACTATTAATAGGTGGAACACAGACAACTCCTGGTTCAAATTGGTGGTCCAAATGTTAAAACATTCACAAGAATTGGGAGGGTGGTCCATGGAAAGGAAGTCACTTAGTGGGAAAGACATGTCAGGCTTTTAAGAAGGATGCAGTGGATACTTCCATACCTTATGGGCCTACAGTAGGGGTCCTTCTAATAAGAGTTAGCTTTCCATTCCATGCCCATTAGATAATTCAGAATTCTCTACTGAAAAGATAACGGGGGCGGGAGGGAGCCGGGATGGCTCAGCGGGGCCCACTTTGCAGCCCCAGGGACTGAAGATTGAATCCCGGCCCCAGTCCGTGCAGACCCATATGCTGAATTGTGGTGTGCTTTCCATGCGAAGGCCCCCAGTTTGGTTCTCACTTCCCAGGTTGGGCCCTGGCTTGAGGAGGTGTGGCTCCCATGCTGGGAGCCCCACCTTCCACCCACCCCCCCCACCCAGTTCCCACCCTATGCAACCCCACCCACCTGTGTGGAATGAAACCACTGTTGAAAGCTGATGGCATGCAACCATAGAGACTGCTCTGGGCCTTCCCCCTTCTCTCTATCTCTCTCTGTCTCTATCTCTCTCCCTGTCAAAAACAATAAAATAAATCTTAAAAAAAAAAGGTAACAGGGACTCCTCTTAGCATCTCCATTCCCCCAACTTATCCTAACAGCTAGGCTTATCACTAGGGTTGAGATGCAGCATAACAGCTGGGACGTGTTGTGCCTGATGAGGGAGGAAAAGGACTATACCCCCATAGAAACTACAACACCTAGCCAGAATGTACTACAGGAGCTCAGGGAATAAAACAAGGGGCTAGGTTCTGAAGGCACTTAATAAAAGGGAGGTGAATCATCAAATTGGATATGGAAGAATACTGCCTTGTGAGTGTTCTCTGGAGATATAAGATTAACTCCCTGTTGAGGACTCCAGAAAATATTATAACTCTCTAAAACTACGGGAAAAGTGGTGGCCCATAGAGAATAAAATTGAAATGGTAGAATTGCCAAAGTAGATGGTGGAAGAAAGGATTAAATGGTTCAGCAAAACTGGCATTGTGAAATGGATCTACTTTATAAAGCTGAGAGAAACCCATCAGATGATCATGTTCAACGGGATAGACCTGGGGACACCTCATATACGAAGGCCCATAAAGAATGCTCTGATGAGAAGGGCACTATCATCACATAGAAGTTTAGTGATAGACACCCTCTGAAGACTGGAACTGACAGTAGGAGAGCCAATCACAAAACTTAGCCTGCTGATAACAATGTGTATGAGAAGATACCAATACTCTGGAGGCCAAGTGGTGGAGCTTAAATTCCAGAAGCCACAAGGTGACAACTGCTATAATGGCTGGCAAGGTCAGAGTGGCAGTCAAGGGTGTCTGGTCAGTAAAAGTGTTATGGAGATGTTTAATAGAACATAAGATTCTTAGAGGCAAAGCAGATGTGCAGGGTACAAGGATTCTACTCAACTTTTACCAGCAGAAGAAATTAAGACTGGATGACTGGATCATAAATGCAGTCACTCCAGTAAAAATTCACTATTCTTGGCCTAATTTCTAAATCTGGGCCAGTTTTCTGACCTATGCCCATTGATTAAAGAGGCTGGGTCCATGAAAGGAAGGTCCCTACACAATCATGGCATATGTACACAGTAATGATTCCCTCAGTCCTTCCCCAAAGCGCCTTAGAGCCATTTACTCAAGTGAAGGTACACTGGGGAAAGGAATACTCAGAGGTTTCAAGGACTCCTGGACCATGAGTCTAAATTGACACTGATATTCAGAAATCTGAAGTGTAATTACCATCCTGTTAGTGAAGGCATAGAAGAGTTGGGTAATGAACGGAGTCCTAGCCAAGGCTGAATTCACAGTGGATCCTCTGGATCTGTGGAAACACTTGATGATCATCCTGCACCCCTTATGCAAATATATAATAGTAAGTAACGTACTTGGCAATTGAAAAAACAGACACATTGGGTCCTTGAACTATGGTGTAAAAGCTATCAAATGGAAGCATTTGATAAACTGCCCCTTGATCAAAATAGTAAATCAAAAACAATATTGCATCTAGGCAAGAATGGCAAATGACAGAAATTACTGCCACTCTTAAAACCTGGAAACTATTTAATAGTTACCAACTATTGTCATCCCAATAAATTTAACAATTAAAAAAAAAACCTGGGGAAGCAGGGATGGCTCAGTGGGTTAAGCACTCACTTTGCAGCCCCAGAGCCCGAGGATCGAATCCCGGCCCCAGCCCATGCGGACCCATGTGCTGAGTTGGGGTGTGCCCCCAGTTCAGTTCTTGCCGGGGCCTATGCGGGAGACTTCCAGACCAGTTCCTACCCTGCACAGCCCCATGCCCACCTGTGGAGTGAAACTATATGGAAAACTAGTGCCATCAACTATGGAGACTGCTCTGGGCCCTCTCCCTTCTCTCTGCATCTTTCTGTCTGTCTCTCTCTGTCCGAAAAAAAGCAATAAAAAAATAAAAACCTAAAGGATGCAGGTATGGTGGTCAACATCACATCTCCATTTATTTCACTGGGCTAGCCATGCAGAAACTCAATAATTCCTAAAGGATGATTAGAGACTACATCAAGCTCAATCAAATAGTAGAATCCAATTGTAACCAATCTGCCAAATGTAGATCTTTGCTACAATAGATATGGTCTTGATATATGGTTTGTACCCACTGATTTCACAAACACATTCTATCTCAAGCATAAGAGGATAAGAAAGAGCTAGCATGTGGAAATGACAAAAAAAATGTAAATTTATAGTCCTGATGCAGGGCTAGTTAATGTTTCTGCTCTTAGAAGTAATATAGTACAAAGAAGTATGGACTATTTGGACATCCTGCTAAACATCACATTGATCCACTGTATCAATGACACATTAATCAAGGTGGATAAGGAAGGTGTACCAAGCATGTTGAAGGCCTTGGTAAAATACAAACACTACATGGGATAGAAGATAAACTCTATGAAGACCCAGGGCCTGCCACAACTATAAAAAACGTTTAAGGGTCAAATGGTCACAAATGTGGTAGGACACCTCCTTCAAACTAAAAGACAAATTATATCTTAAATTGCCTACTATAAAAAAGAAAATAAAACATCTGATGGATCCCTGTAGGCTCTGGTGCACCTTATTCCATGTCTAAGGATATATCTCCAGCTCATATACTAGGTGAAATGGAAGGCTGACAGCTCTGAGTGCAGCTTTGAGTAGGAAAGGCCTTTGCATCAATTCCAGGCTTTAGTGCAAGCAATTCTGCTGCTCGGATCATGCAGTTCACTAGAATCTATGGTGTTGCAAGTATCAATGATGAGAAACAATGCCTGTGCAGGTTTTGATAAGCTCCATGGAAGACCTACAAAACAAGCTGCTGAGGTTCTAAAGCAATACTATGACAATAGCAGTGGAAACCTGAAAAACTTCAAACAAGTAACACAACTCTCAGTGTGCTTTTGGGTCCTGGTTGAGACAGAATGCCTGACCACTAGATACCAAGAGCCCACGAGTCCAGAATTTCCCCTATGTTCTGGGGTCTGTCAAATACATTAAGTCACAAGATTAGTAGGGCCCATCAATAATTCATGATAAGACAGAAGTAGCTGATCTTGAATTAAGCATGAATGAAGCCAGAGAACACAAGCAAGATGCATATACAGGTAGGTCAGATCACATAGCATTCACCACTGTTTCCCCACAGCCCTCTATTAACTGATATTTATAGCCATATGGATTATGGCCATATGGGGGGGTCTCATACCACCAATTGATAGAAATTAGAACCATGAGCATTGTTTATAGATGTATAGGCATAATATGTGGGTATATGTGGGTGTTAGCTAAAAATGAATAGCACCTGCAGCTCAACCTCAGGCATTGAGGGCCTTGAAAGGCAGTAGCAAGGAAAAATACTCTTAATGAGCAGTTTTAAACAATGTACCTGGTCATCCACTTTCTATGAAAAAAGAAGGTATGGTCTGGCCAGCTGGTTAGTGGCTTAAAAGGAGAAAGACAGGAATACAGGGCAAGGAGTTCAGTGGTAGAGACATGCGGATAGGCATGTGGAAGCAAGGACTAAGTGTGATGACATTTGTATCACACATTAACATCCATCAGAAAGCATCTGCCATGGAAGAGGCATTGAAAAACCACGTTGATGAAATGATTGGCCACTTGACCTTAATCAACCCACAGTGTGGGGCATTTCAAAACTGAAACAAGTAGGTACATAAACAGACTGGCTATGATGGCAGAAATGAAGGCTATGCATGGGCCCAATAGCGTTAACTCCCACCTAAGAAGACTGATCTACTTATTAGTATCTCTCAATATCCAACTAGTCAACAACGAACACCAATAGTGAGCCCCCATTATGGCACTATTCCTTAGAGTCCTACTGGCCACTTCATGACAACTTGGTTATATTCAGTGCCCCCTACTTGGAAAGACCAGTGGCTTATTCTCACAAGAATATATGAAGGAGTTCACCATTCCTGTCTTCATGGCCACAACCAGCATTAATCTCTGAGGGTTTATGTAGTATTTGATTCATCAGCATGGAACCTATATAACATTGCATCAGGCCAGCGTATCCACTTTATAGCACAAAACGTGTGAGAGTGGGACCATGACCATGGGACCTACTGATCTGACAGAGCATTGGAATGGTCTGTTGAACGCAGAAATAAAAGTACAAGGTCACAGGAAACATTTGACAAGGATAGGGAATCATCCTTCAAGAAGCCGTCTATGTACTGAATCAGACACTTCCATTTGGTGGTGTGACCCCAACAGAAAACATACATTGGTCTGGGAACCAAGGATTAGAAGCAAAAGTGACTACTTGTTAGGGGTTGAATTATGTCCCCCTCCAAAAATATTTATGTTGAAGTCATAACCCCCAGTACCTCGGAATGTGACCACATTTGTAAACAGGATCTTCACATAATTAATTAAGTTAAAATGAGGCCATTAGGGTGCCAGCTCACCATTCCTTGCCATTACTTGACCTTCTGCTCTCTAGATACAATACTCAATCTGTCTGGTGAGCCATCTCCTACTGGAACCCCTGAGCCTACCCCTCAAACACCTGCACTGCTCTGGGGTTCATCTCTGGTCCCTTGTTCCACCATCTTCCTAATATGGCCCTTCTACTGTGGCCTAGAGTTCTGAATACTCATGTACCTGTTTTTTGCCTGGAAATAGCTCTTATATACCCTCAGACAGGTTGGACGCCAACCTATAGTCTTATTTATGAGCACACTGCATTGCAACCTGGAAGTCAATGGGAGAGCTGCAATCTAGAAACACACACACACAAAAAAAAAATAAATAACTTTCATCTGATGCTTAAAAGCTAAATGGCATATTTGGGATTAAATCTACAACCTTAGCCTCATCAATGCTGGGTTCTAGCCAACTGGAAGATGACTGGCCCAGTGTGGGTTTTCTAAAAATAATATTCTCAAGGCACTTATATGTCAGCGGTAAGAAAGCTCTTTGTAAAATGGATGGTGTTGAGAACTCATTGGTAGACATGGTGTGTATAATAGACAAGGAGTTTGTACATTCATCTTTCAAAGCCACTAGAAATCTGCCAGAAGGAAACATTTCAGAAACTGCTCCATGGGCACTGTTCAAGAGCAACTTGATCCAGCTAAATAGAGGTATCAAACACCTCAGGATTCCAGAGGATCTGTTTCCTGTTCACTTAATCCCTGGCAGTTTAATAGAAAGAATATCTTATAATCATCAATGCAATCATTTGTAACTTGAGAACATCTTAGATTTCCAATTTTGGGGAACTAAAGCTATTTCAGGAAGGAGTGAGTTTTTACATATTCTTAGACTTGAAGTAACTAAAAATACCGTAACTAGTGAAAATAAACACAAAATTGAAAGTCAAAATACGGTTTACTGGGAAAGCTGGGATGGCTCAGCGGGTTAAGCACTTGCTTTGAAGCCCCAGGGACTGAGGATTGAATCCCGGCCCCAGCCCATGCAGACCCACATGCTGGACTGGGGTGTGCCCCCAGTTCAATTCTTGCCAGGGCCTATGTGGGAGGCTCCCAGCCCAGTTCCTGCCGTATAGCCCTGTGCCCACCTGCGGAGTGAAACTATATGGAAACTAATGTCAACTATGGAGACTTCTCTGGGCCCTCCCCCTTCTCTCTGTATCTCTCTGTCTCTGTTTCTCTCTGTCTGTCAAAAATCAATAAAATAAAACTTAAAAAAAAATATATATATATATATATATGGTTTACCTTCTGTTGCTATACAGCTAGGCCCAGAATTAGTACCCCCAACCCCTGCCTCAATGAAGTAGGCACTAGTCCCTGCAAACTCACTCAGCAAGCAAGCACAATGAGAAATATCTGCTTGTGTGATGACTGGAAGGCCCCCATTTGCCCCCTGTCCCTAAGAAAGCCCCAATTACTGTACCATTACCTCTTTCTAGCTTCATTCTCGTGAATGCCACTAAGCTTTTCAGCTTTCTGCATCCCTCTATGAAATAAACATGAGAAACCCTGGGTCAAAGTTGAAGGTCCAGAGGAGTCCTACCTTGTTCTGTCTGCCTAAGAAGGGACTAGAGAATTGTTGTTCAATATAGTGACCACTAACCACATATGGGTAATTTATCTTAAATTCTCTACAATGAAATAAAATTAGAAATATATTTCCTCAGTTGTAGAGCCATCAGTTGTATGAGCCATATTTAAAATGCTTAATAGCCACATGCAGTTAATTTAACTTAAAGTTAAATAAAATTAAAAACACATTTTCTCATTTGTGCCAGTTATACTTCAAGTGCATGAACTGTTACAGTTCATTACAACCAGGGGGGAGGGTAAATGAGGATCAAAAAAATTGTCAGGCACTGAATTCTGGGGAAGAGGGATGAGAAAAGAGGCAAGAAGATACTGTTAAGAGATGATCATTTAGCTGGCTTGGGTATGGCTGAGACAGAAGTAGGTCTGTACTACTGGTGTTTGCCATTTCCAGAGGGGACCTCCTTCCTTCAGCAGGCTTGGAATCCAATTTTCAATGCTGAGTAATGCCGATTCTAAATATTCAATTCAAAGTTCTAGCCCCATGCCTACCCTGTGGCCCCTCAGGTCAGCCAGCCTTTTTCCGGCTCTCCTGTGGTTTCCCCATGCCTGTCTCCAATAGTGCCCTCTCCTGAGCTGGGTTGTAAGGTCACAACTGAGTCCATGAGGATTCTGCCAAATTTTGTCCTGGTTCCGAGAAAGAAATGTACATCCCCGGAAGGGCTTAAAAGAGAGCAGAAAGATTTTGCTCACAAAATCAGGATCTATTTCTTCATGCTTGAAATCCCAAGCTTTTCTCTCCTTATTCTGCAAAAATAGTAACTGGGTCAAATATAGAAAAATCACCACCTATCCCTTTTATTTACTCCTCCGTCTGTGTATAGGCTTCATCAATGATGACAGCGGGAACAGGCTCAGCTTTAAAGCTCTGGTGAGCTATTTGATGGGCAGAAGCAGCTGGGAGAACATACACACATGCGATTCCTGGGACCTGCTCCAGAGGGGCCTACCATTGGGCTTCTCCCCATTTGCTAAGTGACAGACTGATCTGGGAGCTATTTCCAGGACCCTTAGAAGAGATGCCTTCCCTAATATGGTTTTTTATTAAAGTCATACACAAGTATTTTAATAATATTTGTTCTCTATTTTTCCTAAGTGCAAAAGTAATAAAAATCCACTCTACATCACTTGGGAAATAGAAGAGCAAAGTAAAAAAGATGTTATTAATTATCCCACTACAGACACTCCTCACTTAAGGACCAAGTTCTGTTCCTACAACTAGGTCATTAATCGAACCTGTCAATTAGTAACGAGCTTAAAGGCAGATGTCTTGTGGTGTGTCCTAGGGCCATAGGGTATGTATTCGTCACTAGATAGGATACAACACCACATTACGTAGTCTTGTGTGATTGGGAACACTTCATGTAGTGAATGCTAACCAACTGCAGGAATGAAACAAAGACTGAGAATGCTGGTTCCCAAGACTCACACAGACCGAAAACAGGGATTCCCCGTGTTGGAGAACTGGTTGTAAATCTGAGCAGTCATTAAACATCTAGTTCATTAAATGAGGAGTGGCTGTACTATAAATTACCATAATTACTTTCATTTATGTTTTTCTGTGCATAATTATGAATAAGTTAAATTATTAGTTATGTACAGTCCTCCAACCCTTTACAGTATTTTCTAAGCAAGGTGGATACTGACAAAAGTCGAGTCACCCCTTGCATCTCCTGTATTCAGCAAAGCAAGATTGAAGGTCCAGAGGAGCCTAGCTTGTTCTGTCTGCCTAACAAGGGACTAGAGTTCTGTTGTCCAATATTGTGACTACTAACCACATATGGGTAGTCTCCATTGTTGTTGCCGTTGTTGTTGTTGTTTCCAGTGTATGAGACAAAACTTTTGTCTAAAATTGTTAGACCAAAAATTGAGGGTTGTCTTATACACAAGACTAACCTGTATAGATTTCTTAATGTTAGGTTAGAAAAGTAGGGGTTGTCATATACAAGAAGGTGTCTTATACACAGAAAAACACGGCAATTTATTTTAAATTATTTACAACTAAATAAAATTAAAAACACTTTCCTCAGGGATGCCAGGATAACTCAGGGAGTTAAGTGCTTGCCTTGTAATCACGGGTCCAGGATTTGATTCCCAGCCCTGGGCTGTGCAAACCCATATGCTGAACTGTGGCACAACTGGTAACCGCCAAGTTGGCTTAGCAGGGAAGATTCTCACATCCCATGCGGGAGGCCTCAGGTCTGGTTCCCGCTGGCACAGCCCCAAATCCACCTGTGTGGAATGGACTAAATCATAACTAATGATGTACAATGATTGAGGCTGCTCTCGGCCCTTCCCCTTTCTGTCTCTCTGTCTCTGTCTGTCACTCTCCCTCTCACCTTCTGCAAACAATAAAAAAATCTTTTAAAATATACATGGGAATGCTGGGATAGCTCAACAGGTTGAGTGCTTGTCTTGCAGCTGTGAGGTCTAGGGATGAAATCCAGCCTCAGCCCATGCAAACCCATATGCTAAACTGTGGCACAACTGGTAAACCACTGGCATGGCGACGAAGGTTCTGGCCTCCCACACGGGAGGCCTCCAGTTTGATTCCCACCCTGCTCGGCTCCACATACACCTGTGTGGAATGGAACTAAGTCATAACTAATGATGTACAACAATAAAGACTAATCTGGGCCTTACCCCCTTCTCTCTCTCTCTCTTTCTCTCTTGTTATTTTATTGTTTTTGATAGAGAGACAGAGAGAAAGAGGGAAGGGGGAGGACCCAGATTAGTCTCTACCATTTTACATCATCCGTTTTTGACATGGTTTCACTCCATAGGTGGGCATGGGGCTGCCCAGGATGAGAACTGGGCACCGGGCCTCCCACGTGGAATGCTTGCCCATGAGCCAGGGACCTTCCACATGAGAGGTTCTCCTGGGTGGGAGCCAAACCAGGTGCCTTCCACATGGAAAGTTTTCCCTGGTGGGAACCAAACTGGGGTGGGAAGCACACCCCAGTTCAGTGTATGTGTTCACATGAGCTGGGGCCAGGATTTGATCCTCAGACCCTGGGGCTACAAAACGAACACTCAATCTGCTGAGCCATCCTGGCTTCTCTTCTCTCTTTCTCTTTCTCTCAAAAAAAAATAAAAATCTCTTTCCTCAGTTGCACTAGCCATATTTCAAATGCTTAATAGCCACATGAGGTAAAATGCTTAATAGCCACATGAGGTAACTTAAATTAAAATTAAATAAAAATAAAAACATATTTTCTCAATTGTGCCAGTTATGCTTCAAGTGCTCAATAGCTACATGGGACTAGTGACTACCATATTGGACTGAGAAGTTTATAGAACATTTTAATGGTTGTTAAAACTTCTATTGGAAAATCCTTAACTAGGTAGCCACAGAATAGGAGGAATAGAACATGTCAGCCATAGAAAGGTGAATCACTGAATGGGTTTGAGAGAAATAGAAGGGAGAAAAGTAGCTGCAGAAATATATTAACCCATTTCCTGTTTGCCCCAAGAATGCTCACTGGTGGTGCTTGCAGCTGCAGCATTTACCCCAAGATAAGTCGTGGATTACAGTCCTAACCTTACCTCCAATGTTTGCCTTGAAATCTCTCATTTTATTATTTTTTCATCACTCTAGTATATTGATAGTCGTTGGAAACAAATGATATCATTCTATTTACAGCATTCTGGTTTTAGTAGTGGTATCTCCATTAACAAAATATACTAATTTTCAATCATTAAAAAGGTCAAATCCTAGAAAACACAGCATTTCTACATATTAAAAAAATTAAATACTGATCATCATATACATATCTGTTACATTAGGATTAGAGACAAGTTTTGTTTAGAAATAACTCCAAGTGCAGTTTTTATATTTTATTTTCACATTGAAAACCAGTCAGATTTGCTTAAGCCTCACAAAGAGCATTTTTGGTAAAATTAAATGAATGAGGCAGTTGTAGAATTTTTGTTTTCTAGATGAAAAATGGCTTAAATTTTGGCAGAAGAGAAACATTTGAAGGGAAATTGATTTGGAAGGTTTTGCTATTTGGTATATATGAGGAGTGGTCACAAAATTCGCAGAATAAAGGGAAAGAAGGGTAAAAAGGAATTATTTATTTTTCTTTTCAATATATTCTCCCTTAACACTAATTCACTTTTCAGATCTTTCCATAAGTGTATTTATACCCTCAAAAAAAATGTTATTGCACTCAAATTACACAGCATTAACCTCTTCACCATCTATAAATTTCTTCCTTCAAAGCTGTTTTTTACATATTTGGGAACAAATAATAATCAGATGAAGTCAGGTCTGGACTGTAGGGAGGGTGGTTTAATATTTGGAAGCCACAGTTGTTAAGAGTAGCCACCCCAACATTGTTCTTGTGCATGAGCACGTTGTCTTGCAAAAGCAGCATCCCTGTGGTTCATTTTCCTCTTCTTTTTTCCTTCACAGATTCTTTAAACTGCTTCAGCAGACTGGAATAGTGTTTTGCAGTATTGTCACACTCTTATTCTTATAATTGATCACCAGTAGACATGATTTTTCTAGCTGATTGCAACACCTTGCACTTCTTAGGGAGTGGTGTGACCTTTTCATGACACTGAATGGACTCTTGCTCATTATAATGAATCCAAGTTTTATCTGCAGTGAAAATCCAACTTAAAACTTCAATTTTTTATGTTTCTTTGCAGAGATCCAAAAACTGTCGTGAACACTTGATGCTCTGTTGTTTTTGAAGCATCTTGAGCATTCTCAGTACCCATATTGCACTGACTTTTAACTTCCATAGATGCTGATGGAGAATAGTCAAAATGTTTGTAGGTGATGCTCCATTTCTGCAAGCTGCATTTTATTTAATTTGGCATTTATCCACTACAAGTTTTCAACTTTTTTAACTATGTCTGAGGAAGTGGCTTCAAAAGGATGTTCAGGACAGAGGTCATCTTCAGTCAACTATCTGCTTTGCTTGAGAAGTCTATACCATTTGTAAACCATGGATTCCCCATGGTAACAGCCCCCATAAGCTGCTAATATTTCTTCCAAAACAATTTGAGGTGTTTCTATTTTGCGAGAAATGTAATGAGGGTACAAAATTCAATTTTATCCATATTTGGAGGTTTCTTTACATTTCATGTGATTTTTAGTGATATCTGAAAGAACATGGATGCAAGTAGGCTGAAATTTGGCACATATACTAACAATGAATCACACAAGCAAACTGTGTCCACCAATATACCCTCCTCTCTGATAATCCTCCTGTCCCATAAATTTTCTAACCACCCGTTGTAAAACAACTTTATTTCTATTCTATCTTCTCATGAATTCCTCAATAAAACCCATGCCATTTGTCTATTTTTAGACTTGGAGTTCTGGGCATTTGTGTTTTAATGTGATATATGTTCCTGAGCTCAAGGTGAACACATGGTGGAAAAAAGACAGGTCTATGTACAGAAAGAATAATACCGATGCTAACACTTTAATATAATCTTTAGCGTCTCAAAGCACCATGAAAAACATCTCTAGGAAACCCAGAAAGGCACCTCAACCCAATAATTCAATTTGAACAAATCTCTTGACTTTAATCTCCAAATTATTGGTATGTCTATGTGAACACTTACCAATCTGCATGAATTCAATATAATTACATTTACCTTCATTAACCCACACTGGATCAGGAAAATATATATCTCCCTTATAAAATATCTCCATGACTTTGCATAATATTTCATACACAGAGAGTGAATGATGTATGAGGATGCATTCAGTTGAATGGAAGAGCTTTTGCACTTCTTTGGAAACTTAGGCTCATGGTGGGGAAATAGAGAAACACAGTGCTGATGGTACCCAAACAACGTTTGAGTCCAAATTTGCTGTGTAAGCCTCTCTGATCCTCAGCTTCCTCATCATGAAATTAGAGAACTAGCCCAATCCATATCTAACACAAATCTCTTCCATGGTCCTGAATATGTGTAAGGGAATGGGGTAGCAAGGTATGGGAGAGGGAAGGAATGATTAATGGATGCCCACTTCTGCTCAGAGTCCTTAGAGATAAGGAAAAAGGAGAAGAGGCAGCAACAAGTTTGAACACCAATTAGATAAGGTTTCAAGATACACAAGCTTGTTCTAATAAATTGTTTTGGGATGCCTGCTCTCAGCCATTGGAGGAAAAGATCCCATGATCCTCTGTGCAGCTGAAGGTCACATTAAAGTGCTAATGTTTGCATTGTTCTTTCCCTACTGAAGTAGAAATTTTAAAAAGTCTGTGTAGTTTAGTTCTTTATGAAAAGCAGCAAGAGAATTTCCAACATGAGTTAGTAGCCCCCTGAGGCTTACATTGAACATTTCTAATATTAAGAGACTCTATCCTAATTACCTCTTGGAACAAGCATTATGTCAAGGACAGAACACTGCATCAGTGGCATGTCTTGATGACATGGCTTCATGAATAAATGACTCCCTAGCTGTTAGTTAAAGATTTTGTGCAACAAGGATTTACAGAAACACGTAGCTTTATCCTGACAAAGGGAAAGTCATTTAATAGGGTACCACAAGCATCCAACATTCTGGTCACAGAGAAGGCCTTTTTAAGCATAACCATGAAGCCAGAATCACACTTATATACTGTCAGCCTGAGGGAATCTACTTCTCTACATGAAGTCATGTGAATCAGGGAGCCTCTCCATAGATTCATTGTGAAGAACCACACTTATTAATACCAGCTGGAGAACCTGAGAACACAAAGAACATTGAAAATCATTTTCCTTATGGGTTAACTGAAGAGCATAAAGGATTTCTCAGGGTTACAGAAGTGTTAAAGCAGCAGAACTGGGACAAGAAGCCAGGTATCCTCCTCTCAGTTCAGTATAAAATATTGAGGAGTACCTTGCTTCTGTTTTGTTCATACAACCAATATTGGTTGCTTGATATGTAGCAGGCATAGTGCTAAGTGTTGGGGACACATCTGTGAACAAGGTAGATCTATCTTCCTGGGAACTTTCTAGGATGCCTGGTTCCTGACTGATTATAAACCACTTGCCAGAGCTCCAAAGCCACATCTGTGTTCCATTTGCAGTAGGACCAAAATTATGAGTTTTCTCTTATTGTCAAAAGTTCAAAGAACTTTATTTTGGTAACTGAATAAATTCCAGGTTTCCCTTTATTTGCCACATCCTCTCAACAATGTACAAGGGACTACAGGAGTCGTTTATATTCCTCTGTGTTGAGAAATCTCAAAAAGTGTTCTTTATCAAGTATATTACAGAGACAGTAAAAGAGAAGTAGCATCCTGTCGAGGGCATTGGTGCCAATTATGGGTTTTACCGAATTCACAATGCCTTTGAGGCCACATTTTCATTAGTTTAGATATGAGTAACGTTTGTTTCAGGAGGAAGGCAATAAACTAAAAACTTGTGCCATCAAGTCAGACAGCTATAAAGGAGTGAGCCAGGACCAGAACCCAAGGCCTGTTTCATTCCACAGAGATAAGATGAGAAATAATTTTTATTATTTCTGGAACTTTGGCAGTAGATGTAGGAAGAAGGTGACCAGACATTTCCAAGATAGAATTATCAGAATTAATGGGTCTACATTAACACTCTGGTCATGCATCCCACAGAAATTCATTGAGCCCTTACTATGTACTAAGTTTGTATAAGGGGATAAACATGGAGTGATGAACCAGACAGACAGTCTGGCCTCAGTTTAAACCAGCAACAGCCAATCTTAGAAACTTGTCAATGCTGACATTCTGTCCCTCTGCCTTACTCCTATGTAGCATCTAGTACACTATTTGTCTTCAGTGGGATGAGTGCAGTGTCCAGGGGAAATAAATCACTATTCTGCTCTGTCCTCTGTGCTGATTCTGAAAATAGCCCATACACCGTTGATTACAGGTTGTCTAATTTCTGCCTAGATTATTG
>PVKE010030757.1:0-19437 GCA_004027555.1 Craseonycteris thonglongyai
TATTTTTTTTTTTTTTTTAATATATTTTTATTTATTTATTTTTATTTTTGACAGAGAGAGACAGAGAGAGACAGAGAGAGAACAACTGGGCAAGCTCCCAGCTCAGCATATGGTTCTGCACGGGCCGGGGCCGGGATTCAATCCTCGGTCCCCAGCGCTGCAAAGTGAGCACTTAACCCACTGAGCCATCCCGGCTTCCCCTAGTCATCCTCTTTAGTGTACCACTTTAGGGCTTCTACCACCTTGGGCATATCTACTGAGATCATCCTAACTGCACCAAGTGAATTACTGCTGACCCCAAAGAGAAATTCTTCTACCCCTGGGAGATCCCCTCCCAGAAATCCATAACATCAGTACTTTGTTGGGCACCAACTATTGTGTGAGGTGCTTGGTCACAAAACCCACTAATAACACACAGTTCTAATAGTAGCAAAGTTTATTAGTGAAAGCAACTTATAAGCAGAGAAGTAACAGTACACAGGATCTCCCCACTCCTATAATGGTTCCACAGAACTTGGAGGTGTGACAAGATCACAGTAAGAGACAAAACACTATACCCCACTCTTTGCTCTGATTTGTGTGTTAGTGTGAGAAATAGTAGAAAGCACTTAGTTTTTCTAAGTAACAGTAAATATATCAAGGGATCTTTAGGCCTAGAAACAGTGCCAGGGGGAAGGAAACCAAGAGTCAGTCTTCATACCAAGGACCTTGAGAACAGTGTTCACATTAGCTGACTACAGGCCCTGCTCTCCATCTGCTGGACCTCACCAAAATGGGAAGGAAGAAAGCCCTCATTGCCCCTTGACTAAATCCAAAGATTTGTTCTCTTTAAATTGACTATCTTGGGGAAGCCAGGAGGCCTGCTCAGCGGGTTAAGCACTCACTTTGCAGCCCCAGAGACCAAAGATTGAGTCCCAGCCCCGGACCATGCGGACCTATATGTTGAACTGGGGTGTGCTTCCCTAAGGCCCCCAGTTTGGTTCTCCCCCACCCCCACCCCCCCACACACACACAGTTCAGCTCCTGGCTCAAGGGGGCATACCTCCCATGCTAGAGGTCCCCAGCTTGGTTCCCACCCTGCACAGACCCACCCACCTGTGGGGAACGAAACCATGTTGAAAACTGATGATGTACAACTACGGAGACTGTCTTTCTCTGTCTCTCTGTGTCAAAAAACAATAAAATCTTAAAAAAAATAAATTCACTATCTTTTATTTTTTAACAGTTTTGGGTATGTTAGATTGTAGATGCAAGTGGATTATTAATTGTACTCATGTACTGCGATGTCAAGGTTACTTTTCCATTTTGTATTAGAGTATGGTTACAGTGTTTTAATTCTGTAAGCATAAAACCCAATTCCTGTTTTGAATATGAGAATCTTACCTAAAGGGTGAAGATATCACGGTATCCATAATCTTGTAAACAGTTCCTAGATTACACTGGGAAAGATAAAATCAATTCTGGATAGACAACTGATAAGTATCTACTTCCTGGGTTGCTGAAATAACTCAACAGGTTGAGTGCTTGCCTTGCAACCACGAGGTCTAGGGATTGAATTCCAACCCAGGCCATACAAACCCACTGCAGTGTAAATGGTGACTGCCAGGATGGCAATGAAAGTTCTTACCTTCCATGTGGGAGGCCTCCAGTTCAGTTCCTGCCCTGTGTGACCCCCATCCACCTGTGTGGAATGAAACTATGTCACAACTAATGATGTACGGTACAACTATGGAGACGGCTCTGGGCCATCTCTCCTTCTCTTGTGATCTCTCAAACAATAAAATAAATCGTAAAAAAAATAAATAAATCTGCTTCCTTTTGTATTGTCCACAGTAATAACAATATGTCTCTTAGGAACTGGGTTGTGGTAGCACTATTGACGTGAAGATAGTTAAGGAACTATGAAAGTACTCCTAATTATGCTGTATTGAATGGGTGAGGGCCTTTGAGCCCTGGGAGGAAGCCATTTAACAGACCTGTATTCAAAAGCCAATGCTTTTACATTTCTTACATTCTTTATCTGTGTTTTGTTTAGAGTTTAATAAAGTCTATTAAAAAGTTTTAGCCTGCTTTAGCCCAACTAAGGAGAGCCAAAGGAAAAAAAATTATTTGAACTGAGAGTAATGTACCCTAAGGGTCCAGTTACAACTGTGAGGTGAACTGAGAATGTTCAAAGTGATTTTGATGAAACTCATCAAGACATGGTCTCTTTTCATAGGAAACTTGTAAATTTTAGGATTTGTTTTAATTGGGAAATGCTATTTTCTTTGTCATTATGCACTTGTAGTTACTACCAGAAAAATTATAAAGTGAATGGCCCTTCCTGTTCCATTTCTTACGGTATTTTGTCTTTCTCTTTTTTTAGTCTGTTTTGAAGATATTCGTTAAGACTCATTTATACGTGCCAAAGAAGTAAGGGCTGGAAAGAACAGGGATTGTGCGAAATAGGAGCTAGAAAGCTATTTAATATTAAAGAATCTTCTATACTAAAATCCTATATATTTTTAAATAATTTTACACTTTAACTAGAGATTTAACTAATAATTAAGGAGTTTGAATATAAAAGTTAAAGACAGCTATAAATAGGCTATTAAAATGTATTATTAGCACAGTCTCCTTTGTTAGATACAAATGGGAAGTCATCTACCAGTCTCAGACCAGTAGACATTGTTTGGTTGATTGGTTGGTTGGTTTGTTGGTTGATCTATTTGTTTTTAAATATATGACAAAGTTTTCGAGATCTTAGTTCTCAGAATAAATGAAGCAAAAATATTAGTACTTCCTTGTCAATAACTTGTATAAAGTTAAAGAAATGTATAAGTACAGGCATATGAAGAGAATATTTGTGACTATCCACATGTGCCTAATTGGAGGTGAGAAAATGAGTAGGGTGGTCTTGGGCAAATGTGAAGAAGTACATGAAAATCATATGAGCTTTAAGATTCTTTTCTAGCTGTTTAGAAGATTTTCTCTACCATTAGTTTTTGAGCAGTTTGGTCTTGATATGTCTTAGTGTAGTTATCTTCATGCTTCTCTCACTTGGATTTTGTTGCTTTTCTTGGATATGTGGTTTATAATTTTCATTAAATTTGTAAATTTTTCAGCCATTATTTTTTCAAACTTAATGTCCGCTAATTCTACTATTTTATCAGTTCAGTGTCAGTTTTCATTAGTTGATTCTTCTAATTATATATCATGCTTTTCTGCCTCTTTACATACCTTCTGATTTGATTGGATGCCAGACATTGTGAATTTTACCTGTTGGGCACTGGATATTTTTGAAGTCCTGTAAATATTTTTGAGGTTTGTTTAATTGAAACACAGGTAAGTTACTTGGGAAAAGTTTGATCCTTTCAGGTCTTGCTTTTTAAATTTGTTAGGACTACCGGTAGAACACTACTCATTCAGTCTGGGACTAATTATCCTCTAATTACTGAAGCAGATCCTTTTGAGTTCTCTCCCTAGTGCCTGTGAATCTTGAGGTTTCCCAGTTTGGTTGGAAGGAACAAGTACAGTACCATTCCCAGCCTGGGTGAGGACCTGCCACTGTCACCTTTAATTCTTTCAAGGTGGTTTTCCCCCTGGTCTTAGGTAGACACCTATGCACTGATCATTATTTAACTGAACACTTGAGGGGTCCGTCTAACATCTCTCCAGTTCTCTCTTCATGCAGCTCTCTCTTCTCTAGTACTCTCTTGAGCACTCTAGCTACTTTGGTCTCCCATGGACTCTCAGTTGCATCTCCTCATCTCAGGGAGTCCGCAGGCTCCCCCTGAATTCCTCCTCCTGAGCTGTAACCTGGAAACTGTCCCAAGGCAATAAGCTGGGACAATCATAGGTCTTAACTATTTTTGTTTTCCGTCTTTGTTACCTTATATCCAGTGTCTTGCAAACTGTTGTTTCATATATTTTGTCTGGTTTTTGGTTGTTTCATGCAAGAGGGTCAATGTAGTCCCTGTTACTCCATATTGGCCAGAATCATAAGTCTGAGATACAGGATTTTAATTTGGGGTAGAAACAAATTTTGAGGGAAGCATGTGAAAGCTATTTTAAACATTAATAGAGAATTAGTTAAATAAATTAGATATGTGAGAATTTTATACAGCTGATTGAGAGAAGTACAGTTATACATTTTACCATGGAAAACCATCTAAGTTGTATAGTGAAAATATGAAATTCATCCTTTTATTTCATTATTCAAGAAATAAATACTGATCCTCTCTTTTATAGCAGCCACCGTGTTAGGCATTTGGAATTCAATAATAAGCAAGGTAGACATTGCTCCACCTTTACGTAATGCTTGTTGATTTAAACTAGTGTGTGTGGGGCGGGGAGGGGGTAGATAAAATAGAAAATAAACAGTTTTTGTGTATAATGGTAAATTCTGCAAAGGAAATATAGAATGATATTTTAAGGTGAATGGTGTAGGGAACCTACTTTAGATGAGGTTATAAAAGAAAACCTCTGTGAGGGAATGACAATCTGAAACATAAAGGATAAGGAGCCAATGGACAAAAGAGTATCCCAGGCAGAGGAAACAAACAGCAAGTGCGGAGTCCCTAAGAAAGAAAAAAACAGTATGTTGGCCAAGCTGATATAAAGGAAGACAGGAAAAGCAAGGTTAGCCAGAGACAAGAGTCAGAGGTTTTGTAGGTTTTCAGGAACAACATTTTATAGGGTTGTAGGCCTCACTTAGGAGTTGTAATTTACCTTATTTTTCTGCATATAAGGTGATATTTTTCTCTAAGATTGTTAGACCAAAAATTGGTGGTTGTCTTGTACATGGGAGTAACCTGTGTATTGATTTCTTAGTGTTGGGTTAGAAAAGTAGGGGTCACCTTATACATGGAAGCGTCTTATATACAGAAAAATATGGTAATTCTAAATTGAAGAGAGAGAATACTAGTCTCCCATTTATGTGGAAAATTATAGTCATATGTGTGCATATAAAATTTCTGGAAGGAGATAAGAGACATGATTGATAAACCATGGCTACCTCTAAAAGGTAGAAATAGGGACTGAGAGAGAAGTTTACTACTCTCAGAATGGGTTTGCTTTATATCTCTCATATCCAAATATTTTATCTTGAATATATATTACTTTTCAAGTTGAATAAAGTAGTGGGTTTGTATATTTAAAAGAGTTTATATAAATTATTTTTTAAATATTGGTCAAAAATTTGAATCAGAAGTTAACAAAGGAGAAATACCAATAAACCTATGAAAAGATGTTCAGCCTTACTAGTGATCAGAAAAGAAATACTGTTTCATTTTATACCTCCCAGATGTTGGCAAAGACAAAAAATATCTGTAGTATTCAATTTTATTGATGTTGTAAGCAAACAGATGTTCTTGAATCTTGTGTATGTATGTACTTCTGCTGTAAATGTGTATTGATCTAGAGGGTGGTGTGACAATGTATTTCAAAAACTCTGAAAAGTACATACCTTGGGACTCAGTAAGGTTTTTCCTAGAAATTTATCCTACAGTAGTAAATCAGGAAAAAATTGAAAGTCCAAAGATAGAGGTATAAATTCATTCATCATTATGGCATTGTTTTTTTGAATAACTGGGACCTACTAATAAGCATCAATAGAAGATTGATTATTTAAATTATGATATATTCTATTGATTATACCTATTAATATTTATGCTGTAATTATATATTTATTGACATATCAAGGTCTTTACAAAGTACTATTCATTAAAACATTTTGATTATAATATTATGTATTTAAGATGATTGCTTTTTTTTTTCTAAGATTTATTTATTGTTTTTGACAGAGAGAGAGATACAGAGACAGAGAGAAGGGGGAGGGCCCAGAACAGTCTCCATAGTTGCACATCATCGGTTTTTCCAAATAGTTTCATTCCACAGGTGGGCCTGGGGCTGCACAGGGCAGGAACTGGGCCGAGGTCTTGCCCTGGTGAGAACTGAACTGGGGGCACTCCCCAGCTCAGCATATAGGTCAGCATGGCCGAGGCCGGGATTTGATCCTCGGTCTCCGGGGCTGCAAAATGAGCGCCTAACCCACTGAACCATCCTGGCTTCCCATGTTTTTTTAATTATATAGGTTTAACTGGGTATCATGTGTACAGAGAGAAATCCTGGGAGGATTTATACAAAAATGTTAATGGTAATTTCTGTTGTGTATTAGGGCTTTTAATATTTTTTATATTTTAATTTTTTGAAATGTTTAATTACAAAATTACATTAATTTTCCAATGACCAAAAAATCTAGTTTATAACAAAGGAAGAAATGGAGAGTATTAAGTATCTAGAAAAGTTTGTTAAAATGTTAATGCATATAAGTTGAGAAATGATACTAAAATATAACTATAATTTGGTTTTATCTAGAATAATTGATCTTCATAATACTTTTCAATATTTGTAGGACTAGAAGAAATTGCAAAAGAAAAAGAAAAACTAAAAAAGGCAGAAAGTATCCAGATCAAAGAAGAAATACTTGATACTTCTGAGGACACTTTAAATTGTTCAAATACAGAGCATTGTGAACAAAAGGAAGAGCCTAAAGAAAAAGATAACACAAATCTATTTCTTCAGAAACCTGGCTCTTTTTCAAAATTAAGCAAGCTACTAGAAGTAGCTAAGATGCCTCCTGAGTCAGATGTAATGACTCCAAAATCAAATAGTGGTGCCAGTGGGTGCACGTTGTCTTACCAGAACAGTGGAAAACATTCGATAGGCAGCATTCAATCAACGACAACACAGAGCAACATGGAAAAGACAGACTCGAATAATCTGTTTAGTACTGGTTCGGGCAGTCCAGGAAAGTTCTATAGTCCTGTCCCCAGTGACCAGTTGTTAAAAACTCTGACTGAAAAGAATAGGCAGTGGTTTAGCCTCTTGCCAAGAATACCTTGTGATGACACATCACTTACCCTTGCTGATATGTCAACTGCTTCCTCAGTGACTCCTCAGTCTCAGCCACCATCTAAGTCACCTTCGCCTGCCCCAGCTCCTCTTCTTGTCTCATCTACTCCAAATCCTGTTGGCCTAAACCCATTTGCTCTATCACCTCTTCAGGTTGGTAACTCATTTTAATTTTGCTTTATGATCTTTGTCCCCATGAAGATTTTCACTTAGGGGAATCAGTTGAATATTTATAATATTATTCCTACTACAGGTTGAAATCTGAAGAGAGAATTGATATCAAGCTTTAGCAGAACTACTGATTTCTAGTTTAAGTCTAGGCAAAGGCTTAATTACTTTTAACTTACTACTATTACAGTATATCTAAAAGAAAATTGCTTTGGGGGGCAAATAAGAACATGGAATTTAACATTATTGCTATGATAGTTTTCCTGTGACTGTGATAAATGAAAGGATATTTTTTCAGAATTTAAAAAATCAGATTATAAATATTTTTCCAAACTTTTTAGACTGTTCTTCCTTTTAAATGGTTTTGTTTCTTCCAGATGAAAAGTGGAGTATCTCTGATGGGACTCCAGTTTTGTGGGTGGCCTGCTGGCATGCTTACTTCCAATATTCCATTTACGTCACCTTTGCCTAGTCTGGGATCAGGGTTGGGATCATCAGAAGGAAATGGTAATTCATTTTTGACTTCCAATGTTGCCTCAAGTAAAAGTGAATCTCCAGTACCACAGAACGAAAGAGTCTCTTCAACTCAACCTGCAACTGTTGAAGTAGCAAAAACAGTAGATTTTCCTAGTCCAAAACCTATCCCAGAAGGTAGGTACATTCAGATGATTGTTCACTGACTATCTCATTTTATAGATTCCTATTTATATCTGAATCTTTGATGGTTTTATGTATAGTTATAAATCTTTTGATTGGCATTGTGCCATTATTTCTTATTCAGAATATTTTTAAAAGATCTACGTATTTATCTTGACTTAGAAATGTTGTTTGGCTGGTGGAGAATTATTGACCCCGAGGATCTAAAAGCTTTGCTCAAAGTACTACATCTCAGAGGAATAAGGGAAAAGGCATTACAAAAACAAATTCAGAAACACTTGGATTATATTACTCAAGCCTGCATCAAGAATAAGGATGGTATGTGCCTAAAAGATATTTATACTGTCTTGCTAAATTATAAGAATTCTTTTATCTTAAAACATATTTTAGTATGTCTTAATTCATAGGTTATTACCAATAGGCATTTTTTTCTTTTTCTCAACAAATAGTAACTATTTGTAGTTCTTAAATTGGTATTGCTTTCTTAGAATTTTTACAATAATATTATATTGTTTCTCAAAAAATATCCCAATTTTTAAGCGTAAGCTGTATGCACATGTGCAAGTGCGTTTGTATGTATTAAGTTGCATGTATTGGTTACCCCTGGAATTTTATGCACATTCTGGAAGAAATCATTGAGGGATAAAGTGGATTTTAAAAATAATTTCTTTTCAAATGTAGTTGCTATTATTGAATTAAATGAAAATGAAGAAAATCAGCTAACTCGAGATATTGTGGAGAACTGGTCAGTAGAAGAACAAGCAATGGAAATGGATTTGAGTATTCTTCAACAGGTAGAGGATCTAGAAAGGAGAGTTGCATCAGCAAGTTTGCAAGTGAAGGTAAAATTGACTTGGAATAAAATCTATATTTTGGATAATGAAAGGTAACTTTATTTTATTATGTGCTTGATATGTGCCAGTTACTGTGCTAATAAATGTTTTCACTTTACTTCATTTAATTCTCAAAATGATCCTGAATTAATTCCTTCCATCTTACAGGTAAGAAACAAGGCTCAGAGTAAATAACCTGCCAATGATCATATATTAAATGTGAATTCCTACCAAATCTGTCTGACTCCAGAACCCATATTCTATTTACTAAATCTTGCTGCCTCCTCAGTGGTATTCAAAAATATTTCTGGTATGCAATTCGTTGCCACAAGCAGAATATTATAATTTTCCTCATGATAAATGTAATACTATATCAAAGTCGTACCATAGTGTTTTATGTAGGACCAGGAGCAGCCCCCCTTATATATTATACAAGCCATGTTTTATGTCAGATTTTCACTCTTTATAATTTAAAATTGGAGATTACATATATAGCCAAATATATGTTGTATTATGATACACCCATACACCCTACATAGATATGTAAAGTTTTAATTAACTAATTAATAATGAATTTACTGAGTGTTACCATGTCACAGACAATGAACAGAACTAACTATCTTCTAACAGGCAGAAAAAAGATAACTTTACCTTTGTGTGAGAATTTTTAGTTTTGTGAAAAGGAGTGTTAAGGTCTTTCTTAACAGATAACATGGTGATATCTTTGAGAATTAATAGAAGGATGATGAATAAGGGTGAGACAGACACCCAAAACAGTTTATAAAATGTAGTCACCATGTAATTCCATTTGATATTTCATATTTTATTCAGAATGAGAAAAAAATGTTATCATACTGTCCTATCCAGTGATTAAAAATTTGCTTCATAATTGTAATACTTGAATACTGGCTTTTGGAAACTTTTGAGGATCTTCAAAAAATGTTTTTTTCCAGAGCAATAAAATACCCCTTTATTTCTCATAAACATAATTACCAACTTTGGAAAGCAAAAATTTATCATTTGCTGAAACTATTTAGCTATTAGACTATACGTACATATCCTCCTCCTGGTAGTATAATATAATACAATATTAAAAACTGCCTTACTTATCTGGCATCTTCAACAAATGAACTCTTCCACACAAGTTAATTTTCTGGAGAAATGAAAATTATTTCTTTTAGTGCCATAATTTTTAACATGTTTGTTGGATTGCTTATGTTATACATTGCACTGTCTTCTTAAATTCAGACTGAGTTTGATTTAAATTATCTTGGTGACACAGGGTCATCATCATGAAGACACTTTTTAGATCATCTCAGCAAAGAGGTTTTGCCCCTACATTAAATGATCCTAGTGTGTGTGCCTTACTTTTTAAGCTGCTACTTCTGCTTTCTAGTGTCTCTTTGTCCACACTCATGGTCAATTTTTACTACTTGCTGGTTTTAATTTGAGTAGTTCTAGCCCTTTTCTTCTAACTTCCACCATCTTACTTTCTGTTTTAATTGGCTATTGGTTGGGAATGCATATTTTCAAGCTTCTTTAAGTTGTGTATAAAATCAGAGTGTAGACCTGAAAGATATTCATGGAGACATACTCAGATTTTGGTGCACTGACCTTACCATGTACTGGCTGCTTAGATGTTCTTGGGCTGTGTTCTCAGTAGTTAAGATGAGTAGAATTTTTTTTTTTAAGTGTGATGTTTTAACATTCTATTAATAAGGCATTGCTGGATTTTTCTGGGTTATTCTAAGAAATGAATTATAATTATATCAGTCTTGAAGAATCTAAAAACACAAGTGATGAAAATAACCATAAAACATTGTTTTAGGGATGCCAGGATCACTCAGCATTTTAAGCGCTCCTTTCACAACCCCACGGTCTGGGGACCAAGTCCCGGCTCCAGCCCCAGCCCCGGCCCATGTGAACCCATATGCTAACCTGGGGTGTACTTTCCATGTGGGAGGCCCCCAGTTCAGCTCCTGTCTGGGGAGTGCTTCCCATGTGGGAGGGCCCCGGCTTGCAGGTACATGCTTCCCGTGCAGGAGGACCCTGGCTCCATGCAGCCCTGCGCCCACCTGTGTGGAATGAAACTATGTCAAAAACTAGTGATGTACAGCTGTGGAAGTCTCTGGGCTCGCCCTTTTCTCTCTGTTTCTCTCTCTGTAAAAACAATAAAACCAATTTGTAAAAACAAAACATTGTTTTAACATCTATAAAGATTTAATAATGTGCATGATATTATTAATATTTTTTTCTTAAAAAGAAAATAGAGTTAATATATTTATGCTGGAGAACTAACCATTGTGAAGTCACAGTAACTATATAGTGCATTCATTTTTATTTTTAATAGAAAATATAAATTATTTTGCTAATAACTTGGAAAATTTTTTTATATTATAGGAAAATCTTCAAGTCTCTAGTCCTATCCTAGTTCTGTTACTGAGAGTATGCAAAAAGCCTAATTATTCTCCCAGCTCGTCTAAAGACAGAACCTTTGTCTCTTTTACAAACTAATTACTTCTTTCAACCACAGGACTTATTCCTGTGAAATAGTTTTCAGGTCCATAATTCTCTTCTGAATAAACACCAGTGTCAATATCTTTTTTTAAATGTAATACCCATAATTATACATAGAGATGTCTGAATGTGTTTGTGGGACTTTTATCTTCCTTAATCCAGCACTATACTTCTATTAATTCTATTTGAATTCTCCAGCTTTTTAGCATCTACATCATAGTATTGCTTCACTGAGTATGCACTATAAAAAGATCCCTGGGCTTCTTTCAGACTGCTTTTAAGTGGGTTTTATCACATGCGGCATTTCTGTGATTAGCTGCTTAAACTTCAAAGCTAAAATTTACATTTATTATTCTATTTCTATTAATATCATTTGTGTACATTTTTCAGCACATGGAACTATTTATATCTTAGTCCTTTTATACAACATATTAAACTTCCTAGTTTTACTTCACCTACAGATTTAATAGCAATCAACCAAGTTATTCATAAGTATATTAGCAGGATGGGCCATTGGCACTTGATTACCTTTTCTGAAGTGACAAGCTCTATCAATCAGCATTCTTTGGGTACAGTTTTCAACCACCTTGATGTCTCTAACTCTAGTCTTCATTTTTTTAGTCATATCAGTTGTCTTGCAGAAATCAGAATATACTATGTTTACATGATTCCCTTTATTTAGCTATTTAGCATTTCTTTCACAATAAGGGAGTGAAGTTCATCTGATATGGCTTATACATAATGCACTTCTGTGTTCTATTGAGTTAAAGAGGAAAAATTGATCCCAATATATAAGATAAAATAATCTCTTAAAATTTTTAGTAAAAAGGATAATGTTCATTCTGATTTTTGTTTAATATGCATTTACTAAGGACCTGTTCCATATCAGCAGTGGACACCACAAAATTGAATAAAATATTTCTTCCCTTAGAAAACTTGCCATATTATAAGGAGATAAAACATGTATACATCTATGTAGAATCTAGTAACTGATTGCAGAGAAGTGCAGAATCATGCATGAATTTAGAAAAAGAATGCATGGTTTCTGGTGGAGTTGTGAGAGCGAACAGGGAAGATCTGAAGTTGAGATGCCACTTGAAAAAATGAGTGAGCATTGATAGTCAGAGAACAGGGAGTGCCACTCTAGAAAGAGTCAACTGCATGTGTGGAATACCAGGGTCAGAAAGCTCAAGTACATGTCTGTGCAATGACAAAACATGGAATTTTACTGCGGTGTAAGATGTGTGAATGGGGACATGAGAGAAAGGTAGAGCAAGGTACTTGAATGTCATGGTAAAAATTTGGATTTTGTTAAAACAGTAGGGAATCTTTGAAGGACATTGAGCTAGAGGATTGATTTAATCAAGCTGAGTTACAAGATCATTTATTTGGATCAACATATATATATTGAGTGCTTACTATTTGTTTGCACTGAGCTGGGGATAAAATGAGTAAAAGTGGACATAGTCCCTATTCCTCAATGGAATTTAAATAATCACAATAGTATAAAACTGTGACTATCACAAGACTATTGTGTATTTATTATATCATCCTATGAGAACCTATAATCTGGAGATTTACCCCTCAAGGAGGTCAGGGAAGGATTTCCTGAGGGTATAAATGTTAACATGAGAGCTGCGGGATGAGTGGAGTTAACTAGGTGAAAAGGAACTGGGAAAAGCTTGACAGACAAACATACAGGCTTATGCAAAGCTCCTTTTGTCAGAGGAAAAGTGGTGAGTACAAGGACCTGTAGAAAAGAGTGGTGGAAAAAATGACAATGGAAAAGAAGAGCCAAGTTCAGAGACAACTGAGTGGTGTCCGTTTAAGTAGTCCAATAAATTATAATCGTTTAGTCCTCAGAATAATTTACTGATATTCGTTATAACTTTCAACATATCAAAAGTTCTTAAATTTTCTTATAACTGCTTATTTCAATTTTCTGTTCTTATTTCTACTTACAACCATTAGGAAACACAAGGTGAAAAATTTTAGTAAAGATCCTTGAGATCTGCTGGTGTCTGCTGCTATATCTTAAGTAAAGGTAATTCAACCATCAGGCATTGTAAGAGGAAACCATAATAACATTATTCTCTTGGTATATAGGGTTGGATGTGTCCAGAGCCTGCATCAGAAAGGGAGGACTTGGTATATTTTGAACATAAGTCATTCTCTAAATTGTGCAAGGAGCATGATGGGGAATTTACTGGCGAAGAAGAAAGCAGTGCACATGCATTAGACCGGAAGAGTGACAATCCCCTAGATATAGCTGTAACCAGGCTGGCTGATTTGGAGCGGAACATTGAAAGAAGGTATCTGAAGAGCCCCTTAAGTACCACCATTCAGATCAAACTGGATAATGTGGGCACAGTTACTGTCCCTGCTCCTGCACCATCCATTAGTGGTGATGGTGACGGGTAGGTTATTGAGATTAACTTGAAAAATTATTGTGCTTCTTTGCTAATTGGAGCCTATTTTCTATTGCCTGTTATCTATGTATCTTCTTGTATGTCTGTGATCCATATGGATCATGCTATTTGCATGGTGCTTTGTAAAAACTTATTTTATTTTATTTATTTATTTGTTTATTTTTTGTTATGTGCATTGATAATCCTGCAAAGTGATTTTACATTTACCTGGTTGTGACTAAGCTTTGAGGCACGTAGCCACAGTCTGTGCACTACATCAAATTTAGTTGCTTAAACCTTATACTTATTGGCTGTTACATGTTTTTGTCATTGCTTGGCTTTCAGTGTGATGATTGTTTCACATTCGGTAACCATAAATGTGGACATGACCTACTTAATTTTTCTATATTTCAATGCAGAATTGAAGAGGATATTGCTCCAGGGCTCAGGGTATGGAGAAGGGCATTGTCAGAAGCTCGCAGTGCTGCACAGGTAGCTCTGTGCATTCAGCAGTTACAGAAATCAATAGCATGGGAAAAATCAATTATGAAAGTTGTAAGTGTTTTTATTTAAGAAATACTATAACTAATTTTCTTTGTCCTGTTTTTCTTCCCAACCTCTAGATCTTTCTTAATTGTACATTACTTACTGTCAAAATAATGTATGCTGTACTTGAGAGTTTGCTTATTCTTAAATACTGAATAGTTTGATACTTTTTTTTTGAAGGAATCTACCAAATGTGTTATCTTTTACTTTTTTAAGTCTTGATCCTTCCACCTTTGAATATTGTTTATAACTTTGACTGAAGTTGTCTTCTACATTCTGTCAACATAATAATTGTTAATCTAGATATTTTGAAGGCCCTTTCACCCTTGTAAACATTTCAGTTGCTAACATTACCTGCTACATACATTCACTGCATTCCTGAAATGTCTTGATATTTCTATCACTTTTCATGTTTTAATCCTCAGACATACTTAGATAAGTAAATACGAAATAAGCAGACTGCTTCATGCAATGATAATCATGTATTTGGCCTCTGATAATAACTGACATGAAAAGTAGATCTTTAGTTTTCTTCTTTGTTCCAATAATTAAAACTGTTCATGTTCTCTGTTCAAGCCCAATTAGTTATATTATCATGTAGTGACCTCTACTTTGTACCAGGCTCCAAATGCTATGTGTTTAAAATTAAAGCTATATTTCTTATATTTCCCAGAGAGATAATTTAATTTAAATCATGTGCATGTCCCTCATGCCCCTTATGTATCATGTATGGAAGTATCTATTATATATAGAGTTTTGTTAATTACTTTAACATTTGCTTTTGAATTATAAATTTGCTTTAAAATTCAAATGTATGAGATTTGTTTCATGGATGACTAAGGGTAAAATTCCTTAACTTAAAACAGTTCCTCCCCAAAGAACTGCTCCTTAAATACCATAGTTTATTAATAGTACTATTTTCTTTGTTTTTGTCTGTATGCTTAGACTGTGCATGGCCATATTCGTAGAATAATGGAATCTGCAGTTTTTACAATATGCTCAAATTAAGGCTTTCCCAATTCAGATTAGAATTTACCATAAATTTTAAGACACTGTAGTTCATCCAGTAGCTTTTCTACCACGTAAAATTTCTTTTTCTTCTAAAAATTAGGTTTGAAATCAGTTTAAAAGTTACCTGAAATATAGGATATAATGATCAAAAAAGATTGAATTCCTATGTCAAAATGAAATTTGTACAGTTATTTTTCACACCTATACCAAAACAATCATCATGATACGGTCAGCTTTGTTAAAACCTTTACACAGAAACTCTAAACTTGTACCAAACTATGGCTTTATATTAGTATACTTACTTTCTGCTAGCAAAAGCTTTATTTTAGTTTTTGCAAATTCATGAAACTTTTCCATCTTATTCACATGCATTCAGCATTACTTAACCCTATTTCTCATGTTCATTTTTTTAATGCTTAATAATACATGATTTGCTATGAAACTACCTTAAAAAGACTCTCGTGTTCAAAGTTTAATGAGCAGTTTAATAACCTTTAATGAGAAATATAACAGATTCTATAATAATTCTCATAAGTCATAATTTAAAGTGTTCACTATCTCTAGAAGTACCCTCTGGGCCAGAAACCCAGCTTACCAGAAAAGATGAAGCTGTTATAATTTGCCTCCAGATAATCCTCTGCCCACAGTGTACTTTATATGATTGTTAACATTAAACAATAGACAACTTCTGTTATATTTTACTGTAGGGACAAAGGAATTAAAACCAAATATTAATACAGTTGTTCTAACATTGTGAGCTATTGCTGTAATTGTTCAAGCATTATGACCTTGATTATACGTCACTCTTTCTTTTTTTTTTTTAAAGATTTATTTTATTGATTTTTGACAGAGAGAAACAGAGGCAGAGAGAGACAGAGAGAAGGGGGAGGGCCCAGAGCAGTCTCCATAGTTGACATTGGTTTTCCATATAGTTTCACTCCACAGGTGGGCGCAGGGCTGCGCAGGGCAGGAACTGGGCCGGGAGCCTCCCACATAGGTCCCTGCAAGAACTGAACTGGGGGCACACCCCAGTTCAGCATGTGGGTCCGCATGGGCTGGGGCCGGGATTCGATCCTCGGTCCTCAGGGCTTCAAAGCGAGCGCTTTACCCGCTGAGCCATCCCAGCTTTCCCAACTCTTTCTTAATAAGTATCAAAAAATAATTTTCTATTTAAATCAGAAATGTGAAATGTAAGATACACTTCATAATATTTTTAGTTATCTATTATAGAAAACAGTGAGAATATTCATAAATCTGGTTTTTCAAACTTCATCGTTATAGGAATTTAAATCCAGGTGACCAGACGTCCTGCTTTTGGCAGGACAGTCCCGATTTTTAACAATTTGTCCCGCGTCCTGCGGCGTTTTAAAAAAGTCCCGATTTTTGGAAAGAATGCACAACAAGCTAGGGTATGGCGCGAGATAGGCCAAATTTTTAATCAAGAACCCCCCCCCCCACCCGGTCTATGGTATACCGCTTTACCAATGTTAAAATCTGGTCACCTTAATTTAAATATAACCTCCCAAATGTCAGTGAATATTTTTTAAATGAAAGTTTTAAAGATATACCTCAAGTTTGGAAAAATTTTAAGGCATTTAATGATGTAGTCAAGGTCATAAAATAAATCTTAACTCTTGGAAGATTAAACTCTGCTGCTTTTGCTCTTGGTACCAATGCCAAATTTAGTATTATGTATTTCATATGCTTGGTAAGGTGACCAGACGTCACGCTTTTGGCGGGATAGTTCCAATTTTTAACAACTTGTCCCGCGTCCCGTGGCATTTTTAAAAAGTCCCGATTTTTGGAAAGACTGCACGACAAGCTAGGGAACAGCGGGAGATAGACCAAATTTTTAATCACGAACACCCCCCGCCCCCCCCCCATCCCTGGTCAATGGTGTCCCGCTTTACCAATGTTAAAATCTGGTCACCTTTGAGAGATATTTGTTAAGTTGAATAGTGCATATCTGCCATTTTGGTAAGATTCTTAAGCTATTATAAGTATGCACACTGTGTTATATAAGACTATTTTAAGTTTTCCTAGATTGATTAATTTTATTGAAATAAAAAAAATGAAATTTGA
Source organism: Craseonycteris thonglongyai (assembly GCA_004027555.1). Classification (NCBI taxonomy): domain Eukaryota; kingdom Metazoa; phylum Chordata; class Mammalia; order Chiroptera; family Craseonycteridae; genus Craseonycteris; species Craseonycteris thonglongyai. The sequence goes on from PVKE010030757.1 coordinate 17,117, forward strand.
ACAGTCAAGGTATTTTGTTTTTAAGAGTATATAAATACAAACTGTAAATTAGTATAAATGATTTACATTTTAAATTTTTTCATTTTTATATATATTGATTGCAGCCAATTTTCTGCTATGACTTGGAATGTAAATTAAATCTCAAAGTATAATGTTAATGCTTACCATTTTTTAAAGCCATTTTGAAAGTTTTTACTTATCTAACTTTCCTTTTTTTCCTTTGTGAAATTTGTTATTCAGAATATGTATGCAAGGGGTGGGGGGTGGGAGGAAATCTTCTCTTTACAGATTTTAAAGCTCTTAATGATATAAGAAATTTTTAACTGAAAAATAATTTCATTTTTAGTTATTGAAAATAAATCATAACCTCTCAAATTCTTTGATTTAATTTATAATATCAGTTCTTTTTCTTAGAAATCATTTTGTAGGATTCATTTTCTAAACTTGTGACACATGTTTGATTTGGGTTGATTTTCAGTTTCCTAGTTTGAACACATGTTTTAATCACAAAAAAATAAATGGATTATTTAGTCAAAATATAGGGACGTATTTTTATTTTTACATGTTATATATATGTTTATATATATAATTCTGATACTAATACCAATTTCTAATTTTGATCTTATGAATTAACCCTTACTTATTTTTTTTCCTCAGGATATCATGAGGATGCTAAGATAAGCAAAAGATGGAATATATTAAAAAATTAAAACACCATGTATTAAAGCTATTCATTGCTTTATGTGCTCTAATGTCATGTTAATTATTTCATATGTTAATGTGTACATGCTTCTGAAGTGTGTGCAGGCATTCGACCTCTAGCTTTGTTCTTTGCAGTGTACCTGAAATGTGCATTTATTCCAATTGAACTGCTCACCCTGTCATGTGGTCCATATCTGTGTAACGAGAGATACATAGATGTGTATGGCTACTGTATATTTGTTAGCAAGTGGAATGTTTATTACTAATATAAACTAGGAATTATGGTGTGTTTAATATCCTAAGAAATATTTTTCTATCAGAGTGTTAATTTTGAATGATTTTTCATTATAGTACTGCCAGATCTGTCGAAAGGGAGATAATGAAGAACTGCTCCTCCTGTGTGATGGATGTGACAAAGGCTGTCATACGTACTGCCATAGACCCAAGATTACAACTATACCAGATGGGGACTGGTTTTGTCCAGCTTGCATTGCTAAGGTAAAACTATATATTTTTATTAAATTTTGGTAACTCTAGTTAATAATATATAAGTTTCAGGTGTACAATATCATATCTGTATATTTGCACTATAGCATGCCCACCACAAAAAAAGCCTGTTCATCACCATATATTTGACTCCTTTTACCTATTTCTCCCTCCTTCCACTCCCCTTCCCTTATGATATCTACCAGTATGTTGTCAGTATTTATGAGTTTATGTCAGTTGCAGAGTTATGGGAATTTTTTTGAGATATTCTAATTCATGTACCACAAAATTCACCTTTTTAAAGTGCACAATTCAGTGGTTTTAAAAAATATATTCATAAAATTGTAAAAATATCACTGCTGTTTAATCTCAGAATATTTTCATGACCCCCCAAAGAGTATCCTTGTACCCATTAGCAGTCATTCATCATTCCCCTTCTCAGCATTTGGCAACCATTAATCTAGTTTATTATGTCTTTATGGATTTGCCCATTCTGGATATTACAATATGTGGCCTTTGTATCTGACTTCTTTCACTTAGCACATTTTCAAGATTCATCCATGTTCTAATATGTATTGATATTTCCTTTTTATAGTCAAATGGTATTCCATCGTATGGATATACCACATTTTGTTTAACCACTAATCAGTTGATAGACATTTGGATTTTTTTCCATATTTGGCTATGATGAATAATGCTACTATGAACATTTATATACAAGTTTCTATATGAATGTTTGTGTTGACTTCTCTTGGGTATATACTAAGGTGACCAGATTTTAACATTGGTAAAGCGGGACACCATTGACCTGGGGGGAGGGGGTTCTTGATTAAAAATTTGGCCTATCTCCCGCTGTTCCCTAGCTTGTCGTGCATTCTTTCCAAAAATCGGGACTTTTTTAAAACGCCGCGGAACATATTGTTAAAAATCAGGACTGGGGAAAGCCGGGACGGCTCAGCGGGTTGAGCGCTCGCTTTGAGGCCATGAGGACCGAGGATCGAATCCCGGCTCCGGCCCAGGCAGGACCCACGTGCTGAACTGGGGAGTTCCCACAGTTTGGTTCTCTAACTGTCTCTGTCTCTGTCTCTCTCTCTATCTGTCAAAAAGTAAAAAATAGAAATAACTATGCACTG
>PVKE010030758.1:0-19437 GCA_004027555.1 Craseonycteris thonglongyai
CCCCCAATCGGTTAATGCCCACTCTTTAATAAAAGAGAAAAGGAGGAGATGTCAGGGACCAACTCGGACCAATCTGGCTAAAAACAAAAATAACTCCATTTTGAGAATCGACTCCATCCTGAGAGATAGCCTTGCAGTCTGGCCTGAAGTTAAAGATAACTTGTTACTCAATAGTATCTCCCACGCATAGCCCACCCCTTCCTTGCTTGGACTGCCTGCTAGAGCCCCCGAATCCTCCACCAATCCTGAGCTGCCACTTAACCTACAACCAATCACCCTTTGACAAATACCTCACTAAGCAGACAGCCCTGCCCTCCTTTGTCCCTACTGCATATATACCGCTGTAACAGAAATAAAATTTTGAGGCTTGATCAGAATCCTGTCTTGCCTCCATTTCTTCGTGTCTCCTGTCTCTTTTCCTTCTTAGGATCCCCCTCGCTCCGCGTTGTCATGCCCTGCAGGTCGGGGCACAGATTTGTCTTCCATACAAATCCACACACACAAAAATAGATACCAAGCCATGCACATGTGCCAGTGAGCTAGCCTTTGGTAAGCCAATACACTTCAACTGACTCCATACTTATAGAGCACCCAGGTGGGAGCTTCCCCTGCCCTGGACCACAGTGTTGGAAGTTTTCACATGAGAAAAGCCTGAGGATGGTAAGTAAGGGAAGCTCATCAGGTCCAGCAGGAAGACAGGTAAAATGTGTTCCAGGGACTATTCTTCCAGCTAACTGTGCAGAAACAAAAATGTTAATAAGGGGGACTTCAACTTTCAGGACAAAGGTCAAATGTCAACACAGCTGTGCTAAGGTGCCTTTGCTTTTGTCTCTGTGCTAATTCTCCAGCCCTTTGGGGATGTGCCCACACTCTTCATCGTGAATAAGATACATAAACACATGTTCAAACATACCAAGGCTCTCATGGTTATTTTTTGACACACACACTCCAGTGTTAACATACTTAGATATTTCCAAGCACACCTCTGTCACAAAGCCACACAGCTCAAATACAGAAAACAAAATAATCCAGCTGGCAGGTTTTTTTAATTCAGGGTTCTACCCTCAGAAACAAGGCAATCAAATCCTCATAACCAGACTACAAATTATGACCTACTTGACTGTCCTGATTGGATAAACAAAGAAAATAACCTATGAATCAGGCATCTCCTTCAGCCTGTCATTGAGAAAGCAGGTCTTCCAACTCAACTTTTTCTTTGTATGAGCCTTATAAGTCTCCTCAATGTTCTAGCTAGTATTGGTTCAAATTAAGAAAAAACAAACAAACATGTGGATGCCTGACATTATGTCTCAGGACAATGTTGTACAAGATCTTCCTGTTTTTTCTAACCAAAGGACAAAGATAAAGACATAACATGCTGTAAGGTTGTGGATGTATTGTAGTTTTTCAGAATCCATGTCTTTAATTTCTGTTTAGCATTTCAATTTAGCTGTAAAGTAATGAGTTATTTTTTTCTGCTACATTCTTTGTGGCCCTCATCTATCTACTTTGAGGACCCTGTGTGAATTGGCTTCAATGCCTCTATTTACTTAAGGTTTGAATGTGTACCTTATTCATTGACAGAAAACGTAGCACTTAACATTTGCATCAGATTACAATGCAAAAATTTTCCAAGTAATTTTCTATAAAAATATAAATATAGCTAAGAGTCATGTGGTTCCTCACCTAATCTTTGAGTTGTGTGTACTAAAGTCCAAAGACTAGTTAGACCAGGGGTGGCGAACCTTTTGGTGATTGAGTGCCAAAGTTTATGAAATAAGAGTATACTTGCTAGACTCGCGTGCCAACCCATCGAGTGCGATAGAGGTATCGATTATTTTTATGTCTATAAGAGCACAAACAATAATTGTTTAAATGGTATTTACAGCTCCGCGTGCCGAAATAATTGCTCCACGTGCCACTTTGGGCATGCGTGCCACAGGTTCGCCACCCCCAAGTTAGACAGTTCTCCAAGTTACTTCATTTCATTTTTCTTCAGCTTAGAGACGGTTAACACAGCTCATTTTATTGTCCTGAAAAACCTGTGAAAACAACATATGCATCAGTTTCAACAGAACATGGCCAACACCGTAACACTTGGATTTCAAAATAATATTACCTGAGGAAAATACCTGAAACATCATGGATCAGTTAGCTTTTATTTCTGTCAGATTAATTTTTATTACTTTTGACAGAGAGACAGAGACAGAGAGATGAAGTAAGAGAGAGAGAAAGGAAAAGAAAGAGAAACAAAGAGCAAAAGAGAGACAATGAGAAAAAATGAGAAGGGCCCTGAGCAGTCTCCATGGTTGTCTGTCATCAATCCTGCATACTTTTATTCCATGATTTTGCATGGGGTCAACTATGTTTGAAACAGGGCAGGAGTCCTCTCACATGGGAGATACACACCCACAAGCCAGGGACATTCCATGAGAGAGGCATGCCCCAGGCAGAGGCTGAACTGAGGGCTTCATACCTGGCAAGTTCACACTGGAAGGAAATGAAATGGAATGGGAAGTACATCCCAGTTCAACATATGGCACATCATGGGCTGAAGTCAAAATTGGGACTTCATCCTTGTATCTGGTGCTACAACAGAAGTGCTCAGCCACTGAGTCATTTCTGCTGTCCCCAGTTCAATTCTTTAAAGCAAGAAAAGTGAATGTGTGCTATGTCATGATGTAAGAGAAAATCTTGAAATGTGTAGACAAGGCTGTGATACCCAATACACACTCTCTTTGTAAATATGTATCTATCAAAATTCTTTTTGAGAAATTTGGTTATCCATATGAGTAAAAGCTGTATTAGCGTGCAATGCATTGTCTTGTTTTAGGCTCAGATCTGGATTACGGGGAATCACATAGGTTCCTACTTGTGGATATTCAGTTCATTTCCTGTCTGTTTCTCTTAGTCTGTAATTTTGTTGTGGTTTTTCCAGGAAACCAAGTCAAACTACACAAAAATAAGAACAGGAGGGGCTTTCAGTTCAAAAATTAAAGCCCTCCTTAGCAATAGCTAAATAAGCTCACTGTTTAGAGCTTAAAAATTGAATGTTAGGGGAAGCCGGGATGGCTCAGTGGGTTAAGCGCTCACTTTGCAGCACCAGGGACCCAGGATCGAATCCCGGCTCTGGCCCATGCGGACCCATATGCTGAACTGGGGAGTTCCCCCAGTTCAGTTCTCTCTCTGTCTCTGTATCTCTCTCTCTGTCTCTGTATCTCTCTCTCTCTCTCTCTCTCTCTGTATCTCTCTCTCTCTCTCTGTCAAAAACAATAAAAAAAATTTTTTTAAATTGAATGCTAATGTAGTCCTCTTGCTATCCAGGTTATCTGGTGCATAAACTTTTCCAGAACAAAGGCAGCATCAGACATACCTTGACGGAGCCTGCCATCAAAGTCGAATGGTAACCGGAGTAGGGCTTGAGGATTAAGAGAAATAAAGACAAAGACACCAAAGATGGCTTGGGAGGGCTGTCAGAAAGTCTTTGCGATCTCCAGCCCTGAGTTTATTTTTACAGCTTCTTATATAGTAAATGATTACGTGGACAGCTACATGGCTACAAAGTAAAAATATACTTGACACAAAACAGAGACTATTTGTCTAAGGACTAAGCAGAGATATCTTGTCTACAGAGAAATTGTTTATTCTACTGCAAAACAGCAATTATTGGGTGACTGAAGGGTCAGAGCATTCCTGGGAAAAGAACTTACTGGTACACTAAAGATAAATAAGGAGCAGACTGCTCTGCACCTGCATCTGAAAGCATGGGAGTTGCTTATCCCTAGAGGCTGGGAGTATGGTCATGTTCAAGCCAGGCAGAAACATTCCAGCAACCCTCTATCATTCCTTTGAGGGGGAAGGGGCAAGAGAAGAGAAACTCCTGGGAAGGAGAGACAAAGTCTCGTTTCTTATTTTCCCAATATTATTCCAATGTCCCCTACGCTACTGTGCCTGTCTTAGGTTGTTCCTCCTTGAGGAATCTTACCCATCATTGACTAACCAGCCATCCTCAGGGGCTACATCAAGAGTCTCTCAGGACAAGTAGTCTTGCCATTAACTCTCATAATATCACACAGGGTGACATCGCTCCCGGCAATGTCTTACCCAAGATATTAAAGAATACAGGACAGCACATGAAAAACTAGGCAATGAATGGTTGGTTCTGTGGTCATTGTAGGTAATGAAATCCTCTGGATGTGTTAAGGTAAAAACCCCAACACCATCATCAAAGACCTGGTTCAAGCCCTTTCTTCAAGTGGGTAGGATTTTGACCTGTCTCACTATCTGAGTGAAGCTTCATGCTCCTGGACACTAATGCTTCAATAGTCAAAAATTGGCTCATGTTTAGATCCAGACTGTGGGGGTTAAGGTGGAAGGGTCATGGTGTTCCATGTGAAACACTGACACACAGGAAAGAATTTGTAGATTGGCAAAATAGGACAATTAGACAATTGGTGGAAAGGACAATTTGAAGAAAGAGAATGTTGGTAGTAAAAGCAAAGAATATAAGGTGAAAGAAAATGGTGGGGGATGGGGGGATGAGATCACATAAAATGTTACAGGGGATAAAGCTGAAGGGTAAAAGTGAGATGCCACAATGAAGTTGGATGTCAAATAAAACTGAAAAACAAACACTAGATAACTGGGTAGAACACAGTTCTAAAGAAAGAGATGTATGGTGGCTGTGAATTAGAGCAAAGACACAATAAAATTGTTGTTTCAGAGACAGTAGTGTAGCTCCAAAAGAATGGAAAGTCAAGGCAATAGGACAGGTGGAAAAAAGAGGCAAACCGAGATTTCATCAAAAAGATGGACAGCAGTTGAAATTAATTAAGGACTAGTCCTTTATACAAAAAAAAAAAAAAAAAAAAAAAAGTATGAGGCTATGCACATATGTCAGTGAGGTAGCCTTTGGTCAGCCAATAGACTTCAACTGCCTGCACTTGCAGATCATCCAGGTGAGGGCTCCTTCTGCCCTGGGTTACAGGGGTGAAATTTTTTACAGTAGAAAAACCTGAGGATACTGCGGAAGGGAAATCTGTTCAGATCCAGGATGCTGGCATGTAAAATATGTTTCAATAACTATTCTTTAATTTATCAGCTCAATTTAAAAATGTTAATAGTACTGCAACTTTCAGGAGAAGGGTCAAATTTCAACACAGCTGCCCCACAGGGGTTCTTGCTTTTGTCTTTGTGCCTATTCTTCAGCCATTTGCAGATGAGCCCACACACTTCATCATGAATAAGATCAGCACATGAACAAACAAATGTTCAAACTTACCAAGGCTCTAATGGACATTTTTTGACAGACACATTGGTGTAAAAATCCATCCTTTTATACATACTTAGATGTGTTCATGCACAACTCTGTCACAAAGCCACACAACCCAAATACAGAAAACAAACAACTCCAGCTGTCATGGTTCTTGAGTTCAGGGCTCTATTCTCAGAAACAACACAATAAAACTGTCATAACCAGTCTCTACAAATTATGACAGAGCTGGCTGTCCTAATGTCATGAGCACAGAGAAATATTTACCAATCTAGGCATCATTTTCAGCCTGTCATTGAGAAATCAGGCCAGCCAATGTACACTTCCTCTTTGTCCAAGCCTTGGTCAGTCTTCTCAATACTCTGACTAGTCATGTTTAAATTAAGAAAAGAAAAAACAGTGAGTGTGCCTGGCATTATGTCTGAGGACAATGTTATATAGGATCAGCCTGTAGTTTCTAGGCAGTAGGACATACCTAGAGACATAACTAGTTGTAACAGTGTGGATGTATTGTAGCTTTTCAGAATTAATGCATTTATGTTCTGTTTAGCATTTTAATTTAGCTGTAAAGTAACTAAACTAAAAGTTTTCTTTTTCTGCTGTGTCCTTTGCTGCCCTCCCCTATCAACTTTAAGAATCCTGTGCATATTGGTTTTAATGTCTCTGTTTACCTCAGAATTGAATGCCTACTTTACTAATTGACAAAAATAGTAGCACTTAACATTTATATCAGATTATAATGCAAAGATTTTCCAAGTTTATTTTTATATAAAGTTAGAAATACAGCAAACAGTTTTGTTGTTTCTCACCTAGTCTTTGAATTTTGTGTACGAAAATCCAAAGACTAGTTAGACAGTATTCTGAAATACTTCATGGGCATTTTTCTTCAGCTCAGTAATGCCTGACACAGATCATGTTAATATTCTAAAAAACCTGTGAAAATGACTTATCTATCATGGTTTCATTAGAACATGTCCAACATGGTAATGGTTGGATTAGAAAATAACATCAACTGAGGAAAATATATAATTATGTCTCATGGATCAGTTAGCTTCTTCTTTTCTTACAGATTCATTTTTATTGTTTTTGACAAAGAAAGAGGGAGAGAGAAGAGAAGAAAGAATAAGAGAAACAGAGAGTGAGAAAGAGACAAAAAGAACAAATGAGAAGGGCCCAGAGCAGTCTGTCATAAGTCCTGGATGTAGCTTTATTCCACAGTTTAGCATGGGGTCAACTAGGTATGGAATAGGGCAGGGTTCCTCTCTTATGGGAGATATACACCTGCAAACCAGAGACATTCTACATGAGAGGCATGCACAAGGCAGAGGGTGAATTGAGGGCTTTTGGGCAAGGTCACACTAAATGAAGCTAAAATGATGTGGGAAGCACCCCCCAGTTCAGTATATGAGACACCCATGGGCCAAGGTCAGAATAGGGACTCCATCCTCAGACCTGGAGGCTACAATGCAAGTGCTCTACTTCTGAGTTATCCCTGCTTTCCTCAAATTCTATAAAGTAAAAAAAAAAAAAAGTGAAATTGTGCTGTCATTATTTGGAAACGAACCTTAGACATGTAGACAAGGATGAGATACTCAACACATACTCTCTTTCTAAATATGTATCTATCAAAATTATTTTAAGAAAATTTGTTACCCATGTGAGTAAAGGATGTACTAGTATGCAATGAATTGCCTTGTTTCAGGCTCATATCTGGATCAAGAGTAGTCACGTAGGTTCCTCCTTTTTGATATTCAGTTAGAGTTAGTTAGGGTTAGGGTGAAGGCTAGGGTGAGGGCTAGAGCTAGGGTTAGGGTTAGAGTAAGGATTTGGGCTACAGTAAAGGTTTAGGCTCCAGTTAAGTTTAGGGTTAGGTTTACTCTTATGGCAAGGGTTAAGTTTAGGGTTATAGTTATTACTAGAGTTAAGGTTAAGGCTAGGGCTTGGGTTAGGGTGAAGGTTACTGTTAGGTTTTGGCTTATGGGTAGAGTTAGGGTTAGGACTAAGGTTAGGTTTAAGGTTACTGTTAAGGTTAGGGTCATGGTCATGTTTAGGACTAGGCCTAAAGCTTGTAATAGTGTTAGGTTTAGGGTTACAGTTAGGGTGAGAATTGGGTTTAGGGCTAGGGCTAAAGATATGGTTAGGGCTAATGTTAGGGTTAGGGTTAATCTTACAGTTAGTATTAGAGTTAGGGATAGGATTAGAGCTAAGCATAGGGCTAGGGCTAGAGCCAGAAGTCAGGTTAGTTTCACTGTTAGGGTTAGGCTTAGGTTCATGGTTAGTGTTAGGGCTAGGATTAGGGTTGCTGTTAGTGTTAGGGTTACTATTAGGTTTAGGTTTGCCTTTAGGGTTATGGCTAGGGCTAGGGCTAGAGCTTGGGCTACAGTTAAGTTTAGGGTTAGATTTAGGGCTAGGATTAGGGTTAAGGTTATTGTTACTCTAAAAAAAAGTGTTGGGCTAAGATTAGGATTAGGGTTAAGGTTAATGTTAGTCTTAGGTTTAGGGTGAGGGTTAGGTTTAGGGCTAGGTTTAATGTAAGGGTTAGGGTTAGGGTAAGGGCTATTGCTAGAATTAGATTTAGTGTTTGGGTTTCTATTAGGACTAGGGTTATGTTTTGGTTAGGGTTAGGTTTAGGGTTACTGTTAGGTTTAGCATTAGGGTTATGGCTCAGAATAGGGCTAGGGCCAGAGCTACAGTTAGGGTTTGCTTTAGGGCTAACGGTTAAGGCTAGGGGTGGGTTAGGATTACTGGTATGGTTATGGTTAGGGTTACTGTTAGAGCTAGGGCTAGTTGGGAAGCCAGGATGGCTCAGTGGGTTAAACACTCACTTTGCAGCACTGGGGAAAGGGGATCAAATCCCGGCCCCGGCTCGTGCGGAACCTTATGCTGAACTGGGAGCTCCCCCAGTTCAGTTCTCTCTCTCTCTCTTTCTCTCTCTCTCTCTCTCTCTCTCTCTCTCTCTCTCTCTCTCTCTCTCTCTCTCTCTGTCAAAACTAAATTAAAATATATATATATTTTAAAAAAGAGCTAGGGCTAGGGTTAGGTTTAGGGTTAGAGTAAATTTTAGGACTAGGGTTGGAATTATGGTTAGGTTCACTGTTAGGGCTCCGAGTATGGTTAAGTTGGGGTTATTGTTAGGGTTAGGGTTAAGTCTACAACTAATCTTAGTGCTAGGGTTAGATTTAGGGCTATGGTTAGGGTTACTTTTAGAGTTAGGGTTAGCTTTAGGTTTAGGTCTAGGGCTAGAGCTAAGGCTAGGGTTAGAGATAATGTTAGGGTTAGGTCTGGGATTATGTTTAAGGTTACTGTTAGGTTGATGCTTAGGTTTAGAGTGAACTTTAGTGTTAGGGTTAGGGCTAGGGCCAGGCCTAGGACTAGGGCAAGTGTTAGGGTTAAGGTAAGTGTTAGGAGTATGGTTAAGGTTAGGGTTGCTGTTAGAACTAGAGTTAGGTTTAGGGTTAGGATTACTTTTAGGGTTATGGTTAGGGTTAGAATTAGGACTAGAGATATGGCAATGCTATTATTAGGGATATAGCTAAGGTTAGAGTTATTGTAACCATTACGTTTGGGGTTAGGTTTAGCTTTTCTGTTAAAGTTAGAGTTAATGTTAGAGCTAGGGCTAGGGCTAGGTCTAGGTCTAGGTCTAGGTTTAGGTTTGGGGTTAGGGTTCAGCTTAAGGCTAGAGCTAGGTTTAGGGTTAGGGATAGTGATAGGTTTCACTTTAACTTTAGGATAAGAGTTAGGGTTAACTTTAGGGTTAGTGTTAAGGTTATGGCTAGGGTCAAATTTAGGGTTATTGTTACTGTTAGAATTAGGGGTAGGGTTAGGTTTAGGGCTAGGTTTAATGCTAGAGGTAGGTCAAGGGCTAGGAATAGGTTTAGAGTTACATTTAGGGTTAATGATATGACTAGGTTAGGTTTAGGTTTAGAGTTAGAGTTAGGTTTATAGTTAGGATTAGTTATATGGTTAGGGTTAGGGCAAAGATTAGGGTTAGGACTAGGGTTCCTGTTAGGCTTAAGGTTAGGGTCAGATTTAGGGCCAGAACTAGGACTATGTTTAGGATTGGGTTTAGGTCTAGGGTTAAGATTACTGTTACTGTTTGTCTTAGGGTTAAGTCTAGGTTTAGTTTTAGGGTCATGGTTAGTGTTACTGTTAGTGTTAGGGTTAGGGTTAGGGTTAGGGTTAGGGTTAGGGATAGGGATAGTGCAAGATCTAGGAATAGGTTTAGGGTTAGGGTTAGGGTTAGGGTTAGGGTTACCTTTAGGGCTATGTATGGGGTTAGGGTTAAGGCTTAGGTTAGCATTAGATTTTGGGTTAGGGTTACTGTTAGATTTATGGTTAGGGTCAGGGTTAGTGTTAGGGTTATTGTTAGGGTTAGGGTTAGCATAAGGGCTAGGTCTAGGGTTAGGGTTAAGATAAGAGTTAGGGAGACAGTGCAGTGTTAAGATTAATGTTAAGGATAAGGCTAGGTCTAGGACTAGAGTTATGGTTAGTGTTACAGTTAGAGCTAGGGTTAAGTCCAGGTTTATTGTTACAGTTACAGTTATGGTTAAGTTTAGGATTATGGTTAGGGATAGAGTTAGGGTTAGTGTTACTATAGTGTTAAGGTTACTGTTAGGGTTAGGTTTAGGGAAAGGCACAGGGTTATGGTTAGAGTTATTTTTATTGTTAGTGTTAGTGTTAGGGTTAAGGTTAGTGTTAGGGCTAGGGTTAGGGTTAGCATTAGGGTTAGAGCTGGGCTTAGGGTTAGTATTACTCTTAGGATTAGTGTTAGTTTTAGGCTTTAACTTTCAGCTAGCTTTAGCGTTAGGGTTAGGGTTAGGGTTACTGTTACAGTTATTGTTAGGTTTAGCATGAGGTTTAAGGGTAGGGCTAGGGCTATGTTTAGGGTTAGGGTTTGGGTTAGGGATAGACCTAGGGTTTGGGTGAGAGTTAGGGTTACTTTTAAGGCTAGAGTTCTGTTTTGGGTTAGGTTTACTTTCAGGGTTCTGGTTACTGTTAGAATTAAGATTAAGGCTATGACTAGCATTCCAGTTAGGGCTAGTGTTAGGGTTAGGGTTATTGTTACTGTTAGGTTTAGGTCTAGGTTTTGGTCTAGTTTTAGGTTTAGGGTTAGGATTCATGTTGAGCTTAGGTTTAAGGTTAGAGTTAGGGCTAGGGCTAGGGCTAGGGCTAGTGTTAGGGTTAGGTTTATGGTTAAGGTAGGGTTTGGTTTATGGTTATTATTACTGTTAGGTTATGTTTGGATTGGAGTTAGGGTTAGATCTCTGTTTGGGTTTAGGGGTAAGGTAGGGATACTGTTATAGTTAGGGTTAGTTTTAGGCCTAAAACCAGTGCTAGGGGCAGAATCAGGGCTAGGGTAAAGGTTAGGGATAGGCTTAGGGTTAGAGTTACTGTTAGGGTTATGTTTAGGCTTACAGTTACGATTAGATTTACTGTTAATGTTAGAGTTGTGGTTAGGGTTAGGGCTAAAGCTAGAGCTTACACTAGGTTTATTTTTAGGCTTATGGTTAGGGTTAGTGTTATAGTTTTTGTTATTGTTATATTTAGGAATAGTGTTAGGTTTAGGTTTTGGACTAGTATTAGGGTTGAGCTTATAATTACTGTTAGGATTATGGCTAGGGCTTGGGTTAGGGTAAGAGTTAGGGGTAGGGTTAGGGTTAGGGTTAGGGTTACTTTTTATTGTTAGGGTTACTAGGGCTAAAGTTAGGGTTAGGGATAGGGCTAGGGATAGCACTAGGTTTAGGGTGGGGGTTAGGTTTAGGGCTAGGACTAGGATTAGGTTTAAGGTTATTATTACTGTTAGGGCTAGGGCTTGGATTAGGGTAAGGGTTATGTTTAAAACTAGTGTTAGAATTAGGATTCTTGTTACTCTTTGGGTTGGTGTTAGGGTTAGCATTAGGGTTAGGGCTAGATTTAAGATTTGGATTAGGGTTAGGGTTAGGTTTATGGTTATTGTTATGGTTAGGGTTTGGGTTAGGATTAGGACTAGGGCTAGGACTAGTGTTAGGGTATGGTTATGGTTAGGACTAGGGTCAGGGTTAAGGTAAATGTTAGGTTGACTTTTAGGGTTAAAATAATGGTTAGGATTAGGGCTAGTGTTAGAACTAGATCGAGGACTAGTGTTAGGGTTAGTGTTATGGTTACTATTAGAGTTAAGGTTAGGATTATTGTTAGATTTAGAGATACATTTAGGGATATGATTAGGTTTAAGGTTAGGGTATGGGCTAGGGTTAGGATTAGTGTTATTCTTAGGGTTAGAGTTAGATTTACTGTTAGAGTTATGGTTGTGTTAAGGGCTAGGATTAAGGTTAAAATTAGGGTTAGAGATATTGTTAAGGTTATTTCTAGAGCTAGGGTTACAGGTTAGGGTTAGGGTTAAGGTTATTTTTATTTTTATTTTTAGTGTTAAGTTTACGGTTAAGGAAGGGTTGGGGTTAACTCTACGTTTAGGGTTAACATTAAGGTTACTATTAGGGTTATGTTTAGGGTTAGACTTAGGGGTCATGGCTTCCTATAGACTTGGCTTAGTGCCAAGGCACCTATCCCACTCCCAGCCACGTGGAGGTGTCTATTATTGGAAGCACTGAAGTTAGAAATTTATAGATTTATTGTTGCAAAGACAAAATTGAAATTAACCAGATCAACCAGAAAGGTGTGTATATACACTGCACGTGTGTATTTATGTGGCCTTCCTAGTGGAAAATACGAGACAAATGTTCAGTCGTGCATGGGAAGGAAATCTCAATTCAAGGTGGATTTTTTCTGATGTCTTGGCAAGCTGCAAAAAAAAACCTGTAGTGGGCCACATGCTGCAGTTTGCCTACCCCTGATCTAGGGTAAGGTTTAGGATTGGGCATAGTATTACTGTTAGGGTTAGTATTAGTGTTAGAGCTAGAGTTAGGGCTAAGTTTAGGTTTAGGGTTAGGGTTAGCTTTAGGGTAAGGTTTTGGGATAAGCCTATGGATAGGACTAGTGTTAAGGTTAGGGTTACTGTTACAGTTATGGTTAGAGGTTAGGTTTAGAGATAGGACTAGGGTTAGATTTAGGGCTAGGTTTAGGGTTAGGGTTAGAGATATGGTCAGGGATCGGGCTACATCTAGGTTTAGCTTTAGGGTTAGGCTTTGGGTTAAGTTTGTGGTTAGGTTTAGGGCTATGTCTAGAACTATGTTAAGGTAAAGGACTAGGAATAGGTTTATGGTGAGGTTTAGGGTTAAGATAAGGGTGGGGCCAGAGTTAAGTTTAGTTTTATGGTTAGGTTTAACTCTAGGTTTAGGTATAACATTAGAGTTAGGTTTAGGGCAAGGGTTAGTGTTAGGTTTAAGGTTCCTGTTAGGCTTAGGGTTAAGGTAAGAGTGAGGCTGGAGCTAGATTTAGGGTTAGGGTTAGGGTTAGAGTTAGGCTTAGGGCCAGGGAAAGAGCTAGGACTAGGGTTAGAGTTATGGTTAAGGTTACTAATAAGGCTATGTTTAGGGTTAGGATTAACATTAGTATAAAGTTAGAGTTGGGTTAGGGTTAGGGTTTGGGCAAGGGTTAGGGTTAGGTTTAAGGTTATAACAACTGTTAGGGCTAAGCCTAGCACTAGGGCTTGGTTTAGGGTAAGGATTATGGTTAGGGTTAGAGTTAGAGTTATTGTTACTTTTTGGGTTAGGGTTAGAGTTAGATCTAGGGTTAGGGTTACTGTTAGGGTTAGGGTTAAGGTAAGTCTAGGGCTAGGGCTAGACTTGAGATTAAGGCTAGGGTTAGGGCAAGGGTTAGGTTTAGGGTTGGGGTTAGTTTTAGAGTTAAGGCAAGGGTCAGGACTAATGCTATGGCTAGGAATAGGGTTAGGTTTAAGGCTAGGATTTTGGCTAAGGATACAGCTTGTCCAGAACTAAGGTTAGGGTTAGGGTTAGGGTTAGGACTAGCATTCAGGTTAAGGTTACTGTTAGGTTAAATTTTAGGGTTAAAATACTGGTTAGGGATAGGACTAGAGCTAGGCCTAAGGCTAGGACTAGTGTTAAGACTACTGTTAGAGTTAGGGTGAGGGTAACTATTAGGTTAAGGTTAGGGTTAGGTTTTGGGGTACATATTAGTTTAGGGTTACTGTTAGGGTTTGTGTCAGAGTAGAGCTAGGGTTAGAGCTAAGTTTAGTGTTAGGATTATAGAGGGTGTCCCAAAATTCATGCAAGATTTGAATTGCGTCATTTGCGTCACTTCTTGCGTGAATTTTGGGACAACCTTGTGGTAGGGTTAGGGTTAGATTTACTGTTACTGTTAGGTTTAGGGTTATGTTTAGTTTGGGGGCTAGAATTAGGGTTAAGATTAGGCTTATCATTATTGTTTGAGATGGGCTTTGACTAGGGCTTGTGTTAGGGTAAGGGTTAGAATTAGGACTAGGACTAATGCTAACATTAGGGTTAGAGCTAAGTTTAGGGTTATTGTTATTGTTACTGTTGAGTTTAGGGTTAGGGTTAGGTCTAGGTTTAGCTTTAAGGTAAGGGTTAGTGTTACTGTTAGGGTTAGTATTAGGGCTATGGCTTGGTTTAAGATTACTGTAAGTATTAGGGCTAGGGTTAAGGTTTGGGTAAAGGTTAGGCTATTTTTACTATTAGGTTTAAGTTTAGGCCTATGTTTAGTTTTAGGATTAAGATTAGTGTTACTGTTATGGTTAGGATTAGTTTTTGGCCCAGGGCTAGGACTAAGGTTAGGGTTAGCGTTAGAATTAGATTATAAAGAAAAAGAAACAGGAAAATAAGGGGATGAGATCACATCAAAGATTATTAAGGGATACAGGCAAAGGGTACAAGAGAGGGACCACAATGAATTGGGAGGTCAAATGGTAGCAGAATGAAACACTGGAGATCTGGGGAAAAGACATTTAAAAAGGAAGAGAAGTTTGTTGGCAGTTAGTTAGAGCCAAGGTACAATGAACTGGGTCTTTTGGAATCAGAAGTGTAGCTTCAAAAAAAATGGGAAAACACCACAATATAACAAGCAGGGGA
Source organism: Craseonycteris thonglongyai (assembly GCA_004027555.1). Lineage (NCBI taxonomy): Eukaryota > Metazoa > Chordata > Mammalia > Chiroptera > Craseonycteridae > Craseonycteris > Craseonycteris thonglongyai. The sequence goes on from PVKE010030758.1 coordinate 14,254, forward strand.
AAAATGTAAAATGAGAGAAAATTATTAAGAGGATGAACACCAGCTGTAATTGAGAACCAGTCCTCCATACCAAAAAAAACCAAAAATAAAAACAAAAAACAAACAAAAAAAAAGTTTCAGGACTTACACATGTGCCAGTGAGGTTACCTTTGGTAAGCTAATATGCTTCAATTGGCTCCACATTTCCAGGTAGGGGTTCCCCCTGCCTTGAGACACAGAGGTGGAATTCTTCACAGGAGAAAAACCTGATAAAGCTGAAAGAAGGAAACCTCATCAGGTCCAGGATGTGTGCAGATAAAGTGTGTTCTGCTTACAATTTCATTACTTACTTGCTCAGGAAGAAAAACATTAATAAGCAGGACTTTCACTTTCAGGGCAAGGGTCAAATTTCAACACAGCTCACCCACCAGTGCCTTTGCTTTTGTCACTGTGCTGATTCTTCACTTATGGATGATGTGCCATCACATTTCATCAGGAATAAGATCCGCATATAAACAAACTCATGTTCAAGCATACTGAGGCTCTAATGAACATTTTTTGACAGACACACAAGTAAACGCATCCATGATTTATACCTACATAGATGTCTCCATACAAACCTCTGTAACACAAACAGCCTAAAAACATGAAACCAAAAAAAAAAAAAGAAAGAAAAGAAACAGCTGACAGGATGCTTGAGTTTGGGGTTCAACCCTCCAATACAAGGTTATCAATAAAATCCTTATATCCAGACTCTACAAATTATAGTAGACCTCCATGTCCTGATATGATGAGCACAGAGAAAGATCCACCAATCTGGAAATCTCCTTCAGCTGTCATTGAAAATGCAGGACTTTCAGTGCACCTTTGTCTTTGTCTAGGTTTTGGTCAGTCTCCTCACTGCTCTGACTAGTATTGGTTCAAATTAAAAAAAAAAAAAAGAAAGGTGCTGGTATGATGTTTGAGTTCAATGTTGTACAGGGCCAACCTGTACAAAGATAAGGAGCTAACAAGTTGTAAAAATGTGGCTTTATTTTAGCTTTTGAGAATTCATGGCTTTAAGATCTGCTTAGGATTTTAAGATTGGGAGAAAAATGATGGCGGCATGAGAGGAGAACCCAGACACCTACCTGGGAAGGGACCTTTGAACAAAGGGGAATCCACAGGGGAAACCCTGAGAAACACCCTCAACTGAGAGAACCACACAATGCAGAACTACACGCAAAGGTTAGAGAAAAAAAGGAGAAAGCGGGAGAGGGAAGGGTAAGAGGATCAGTTCAGAAAGAGGGACGCGGAGAGCGGTCCAGGGCTGGCAAAAACAAAGGGGGATTAGAAAACTATGGTCAAAGTGGAGCTAGATCGAGGGCGGGCTGGAAGCTGAGACCTAAGGAGCATGGAAGCCCCACAAGACTGGGGACAATTTAACATCCAAACTCAAGGGGTGACACGTGGTGCCCTAATCAGATCACAGAGCCTAAGGTGGAACAGGGACAGTGGTGCAGGGTGGCTGCACTTCCAGGCAGGTGGGGTGAGAGCAGGGCACCAGCCCACAGCAGCTCGGCACCCCTGATTCACAGAGGAGATACAGCTGAGCTCCTAGAGTTGACTGTGAGGGAGCACCTTTTGAAGACAGGGCTCTTGGAGTGAGGGCAGTGGCACAGTGGACATGGAGGGAGCACGCTTGGCTGTATTAGACGCACTTAGAGTGAATCCAGAGATCCCTCAGACCCTGCAGAGCAGCCCGCTGAGCTGTGGCCGAGCCTCTGCCAAGCACCGCCCGCCCGCACCACGGCTGATCTGCCGCCCCGGCAGGCAGGGTCACAGATGCAGTTAAAAAGCAGCTCGGCAAGAGGGGAAAAAAAGCCCCAGCTGCTTGCCCAGCCCACACCACTGCCGAGCTGCTACCCCAGTAGGCAGGCTCACAGTTGCAGTTAAGAAGCAGCCAGGCCAGAGGGGGGAAACAACCCCGAGATGCTCGCACTGCCGGCACTGAACCACCAGCCTCCCTGCGGACAGAGAAATCTGCTATTGTGTCTCAGGACCAACCTAGCTCCTACTCACATGACCCCACACCCAGCCCACCCCCTGTCTTTACTACCCTGCCTTCTAACAGCTAAGGCAGCAACCTGCTGAACAGCCCCAAGGCACAGAACTGACTGCTTCCCCTAACCCTCTCCCAAAATCTCCTTCTCCCACAACTGAGAAGCCCACCTGATAGGCAAAACCCCAGAAGGAAATCAGACTCATGCACAAGGCAAAAAGAATGCACACCTCAGAATCCAAAGTCCCTCCAGAAGATCAGGGGCATTCTTTAGAAAGGGAACTTGCACACTTGGAATCAAATCTAAGTGAAACAGAATTCAGGGTTGCCATAATCAAGACACTCAGAGAGCTCACTCAATGCTGGCAAAGTACCCAGACACAGTTAAATGACCTCAACAAAAAATTTTCTGAGCAAAATGAGTACTTTACCAATAAAATTGAGAAGTTAGAACAGACCCAAAAGGAATTCCTCAAAATGAAAGGCATCATGGGAGAGCTGAAAAAAGAACGGATCAGCATAGAAAATAGGGCTGACCAGCTAGAGGAAAGAATGAGTGAAATCGAAGCTAGAAACATGGAAATGTCACAGAGGGAAGAAGAAAGGGAAATGAGAATCAAGAGAAATGAAAGAGCCCTACAAGAACTCTCTGACTCCATCAGAAAGAAAAATATGAGAAAAATAGGGGTACCAGAAGGAAGCGAGATGAAATCTTCTCAGAGTCTACTAAAACAAATAGTGGATGAAAATTTCCCTAGCCTCTGGAAAGAACTACAACCCCAAATACAAGAGGAAAACAGGAGTCCTAGCTTCCTAGACTCTGGCAGATTTTCTCCAAGGCATATTATTCTGAAGATGACAAAAACCAAAGACAAAGAAAGAAACCTTAAGGCTGCCAGGGAAAACAAAATACAACTTTCAAAGGAAAACCTATCAGGCTGTCACCAGACTTCTCAGCAGAAACTCTGCAATCCAGAAGGAAGTGGACACCAAGCTTCAAAATATTAAAAGAAAGAAATTTACAGCCAAGAACCAAATATCCAGAAAAATTAACCTTTAGATATGAAGGAAGAATTGAGGCCTTTACAGATATACAGAAGACGAGAGAAGTCTCCAGCTCAAAACCATCACTCCAAGAAATACTGAAGGAGGCTATCCGACGTGAATCAAGAAATCAAAATAAATGGAGAAAAGTTGGGACAACAAAAAAATAAAGAGGAAAGAAGAAATGGATACAGGATATCCTCATATATCAATCATCACCCTCAATAAAAATGGACTAAATTCACCAATAAATAGGCACAGGGTAGCATACTGGATTAAAAAACAAAATCCAACCATATGCTGCCTACAAGAGACACACCTCAGCCACAGGGACACACATAGACTCGGGATAAAAGGATGGAAAACAATACTCCAAGCAAATGGCAGTCAGAGAAAAGCTGGAGTGGCCATACTGATTTCTGATGAAAAAGACATCAGGATAAAAAAAATAATAAGACATAAAGATGGACATTACATCTTGATAAAAGGGACAATACAACAAGAAAACATGACACTCATCAATATATATGCCCCCAATCAGGAAGGACCAAAATTTATAAAGCAACTACTAACAGATCTAAAGGGAGAATTTGACAAAAATACAATTATAGTAGGGGATCTAAACACCCCCCTGATAACATTGGACAGGTCATCCAAGTAGAAAATAAGTAAGGAAATTGCAGCTTTAAATTATACATTGCAGGAAATGGACATAATTGACATTTACAGGTCATTCCATCCTGCAACCAAGGGCTATATATAGTTTACTCTGGTGCACATGGAACATTTTCAAGTATAGACCATATCCAGGGACTTAAATCCAACCTCACCAAATTTAAGGGCATCCAAATCATACCAAGTGTATTCTCAGACCACAAAGCGTTGAAACTACAGATCAAATGCAAAAGAGCAAGTGCAGAGAGAACCACATATACGTGGAGATTTAACAACATGCTATTAAAAAGTGACTGGATCAAAGAGGAAATAAAACAAGAGATTAAAAAAATTGTAGAAACAAATGACAATGAAAACACAACATATCAAAATATCTGGGACACAGCAAAAGCAGTATTAAGAGGGAAATCTAAAAATTCAAGAGGAGACGGTACTACCCAACTCTTTCTATGAAGCTAATATCTCCCTAATACCAAAACCTGGGAAAGACAATACCAAAAAGGAAAACTATAGGCCAATCTCACTGATGAACACTGATGCAAAAATCTTAACAAAAATTTTAGCTAACAGAATACAACAATGCATTAAAAAGATTATTCACCATGACCAAGTGGGATTCATCCCAGGGGCTCAAGGATGGTTCAACATACGCAAATCAATCAATGTAATCCAGCACATAAACCAAACAAAGGATAAAAAACACATGATTATCTCAATCGATGCAGAAAAAGCATTCGACAAGATACAACACCTGTTTATGATAAAAACACTGAATAAAATAGGAATTGAAGGAAAATATCTCAACATAATAAAGGCCATATATGACAAACCCTCAGCAAATATTATACTGAATAGGGAAAAGCCGAAGCCTATTTTCCTAAAATCAGGAACAAGACAGGGATGCCCCATGTCACCACTGTTCAACATAGTTCTGGAAGTTCTAGCCAGAGCAATCAGACAAGAGAAAGGAATAAAAGGTATTAAAATCGGGAGAGAAGAAGTTAAACTGTCACTCTTTGCAGATGATATGATCCTGTATGTAGAAAACTCTAAAGACTCTATCAGAAATTTATTACAAATAATAGACAAATACAGTAAAGTTGCAGACTACAAAATCAATGTCCCAAAATCAACTGCATTTTTGTACGCCAACAATGAAACTTCAGAAAGAGAGATGAGAAGATCCATTCCCTTTGCCATTGCAAACAAAAAAATGAAATACCTAGGTATAAGTCTAACAAAGAACGTGAAGGACTTATACACTGAAAACTATAAGACACTCCTAAAAGAAATTAAAGAGGACACAAAGAAATGGAAAAACATTCCATGTTCATGGATTGGAAGAATTAACACAGTTAAAATGGCCATACTCCCCAAAGCAATATACAGATTCAATGCCATTCCCATCAAAATCCCACAGTCATTCTTTCAAGAAATAGATAAAA
>PVKE010030759.1:0-19438 GCA_004027555.1 Craseonycteris thonglongyai
AATTTAGATCAATATTTCTTAAACTTGTGCTTTATTTATTTTTATGTTAAAGATCTGTATCATATAATTTTGTATTTAAACTTTAATGGAATTCTGACCTGGATTCCAATCTAAATTATATTAATTTATGGATTGACTCAGTTTTTTGAAACTTGTGATCCCCAAATCTTTGGTCATTTCAAAATTGACTTCTTTTGATTAAACTATAATATAGTGATATATTTATTCTTATAAAACAATTTATAAAACACTTGGTTACTATTTCCGTGTGTATACAATGAAATAAGTACCCAGTCAGATACTCCTTCATTTTTTGTTTAATAAACTGTTCTACTTTTAAAAACTTTAATATTCTTTTGTTCTAGGGAATAATGCTTCAATAAATATAGAGGTAGACCCCAGGCATCCTACTATGCTTCCAGAGTGCTGCTTTCTTGGAGCTGACCATGGTGTGAGATCTTTTTTAAATGTTTCAACAGAATCATTAAATCCTTGTTTACTGTTAAAATAGTACTCTAAAAGATTAATTGGTAATTATTTTAAATGAAAATGTCCCATCATTTTGAGCTGTGTGCTTTTGTTTTTTTACATATGATTTAGAATTTCAAATTAAGTAAACAAATTCTATAGTTAACAATACTGTATTGTATATTTGAAAGTTGCTAGAAGACAGCAGATCTTAAAAGTTCTCATCACAATAGAAACTAACTGCTTGTGATGGATGCTAACTAAACTTGTAATCATTTTGCTATATATGTAAGTACTTAATATCAAATCATTATGGTGTACACCTAAAACTAACACAGTGTTATATCTCAATTAAAAAAAAAATTCTGTTTCAAATTTGGTTTTACAAAACAATAATAGCAAACCTTTAATTATTGACTCTTTGTTTGTTTTTTACTGAAATATCTGAAGTGGTGAAACCCCTAGGAATTAAGCTGAGCAGAAACATACATTTGTGGTAGGTATCATTGCAATAGAATTGTTACTTTTCTATGATTTTGTAATTTAATAAGAATTTTTTCATGCTTTCAGGGATCCAGAAAATAGTCTCTTACAAAATTTGAAAGATGTTTTAGAAATTGATTTTCCGGCTCGTGCCATCCTAGAAAAATCTGTAAGTTTTTTCAGTGCTTTGATAGTCCAAACAGTGTTGCATAATGTAAGTTAAATGTTTTTTTAGGCACAGAGAAAAATGAGGCTGAAAGCACAGTAACTGGATGAATATTGTAACAGTCTTCTGAACTGCAAGCAGTAGTTGCATCAAAGAACTTACCTTTTGATTTGTGGTTACACTTTTTTTGTGGTCTTAATAACAGTAAAGGGATTAGTAATAGACATCTTTTATTAAAAATGGGGGTAAAGGTCCAGAGTAGCTAATGAGATGTTTGGATTTTCTATACTATCTGCATATGGATGACTGAAATAATGTTCTAATTAGCTTGATTTAAGTGTTTGTGAAGGATGGCAGTACGGTTTCTCAAAACTGAGTAGATATCACCACATTGCAAAATTAATAAATTTAGAATTGATTCTTGACAAAGCTGCTAAGATGTAAACTATTAAAGTGGTAGGGAGGTTTTTGCTTTTTTCCTTTATAAGTTTATTTTGTGATCACTAGCTAATATCAGTACCTGTCTTTACATTCTATAGTGGCATTAGATTGATGTACAGTACAGGGAAATTACTTAAGCGCAAACATCTTATGAGCCAAAAATACAATTTTTTAAAATCTATGTGAATAATTTACTAGATGAAAAAGGAAACACTCTTATACAAATATCTTTTAAGTGTTAAATAGTAATTTGACTGTATTTTTTATAATATAGCAATCTAGTTACTTTTATAATTATATAAAAGATTAATATCTATACTATCCATTAGTGATGCTTCAAACACACATATTCGTAAATATCGTTTCTTTTGAAGGATTTTTCTATGGATTGTGGAATTTGTTATGCTTATCAGCTTGATGGTACCATTCCTGATCAAGTGTGTAATAATCCCCAGTGTGGACAGCCTTTCCATCAAATATGCCTATATGAGGTAAAATAAAAATATCAGCAAGACTTTTTTTCATCTAATACGACATAGGGAGTATGCATATTTGACATATTTGGAGTCTAAGATCTGTTTCTGTATGATCTCTAGCCATTAGCTCCTGTATTACCAGTTCATTCTAGATGTCCACTTGCTTCATTTCTTCATCATCATTTCTCATGAGTGAAGAAATGTCCTATAGTAACCAAAAAGTGGGAAATTTATCTAGAATACATTCATGGACTGCTTACTGACACATAAATTGATGGTACTTTAGAATCTTTCAGTACTTTATGAAACCACATGCAAACTGTGGTGACTCATCCAAATGGGAGTAGTAGTGGCAATAAGGTGACAGGGAACTTAGCACTGTGGACCATCTGTTAACCTTTCAGGCTAGAACTTAGGATAAAATAAGTATAATAATGCCACTTTTGATCTTGAGAAGAACAGATTTTGTGGTCTGAGTATCTCACAGCGCTGTCAGATGACATTTACTATCTGTGAAGTCTGCTTTCATTCCTGTCTGTAGTCGCTTGCTCTCTATAGCATTCATCATAGAGCAGAGTTAACATGATAAACTGCATCTATATACAAAACACCTTGGAGTTGTATAGTGCTTTCAGTTTTCAAAATCTTCCTTAATGTCACTGTCTGATTTTGTGATTAGACACAGTAGTTGGTACTATCTGTACTTTTAACAAGGGAGAACTGAGGAAGAGATATGTTAGTTTACCTTATGAAATCATAAAATAACAGGTCTTAATTAGAATCTTAAGGAAACAAGTGTTTTCCTTTGTAATAATGAATATTCATTTTATTTTTAAAATTGAACTGCCTCATGTTTGTCATTAATGGTTAAGAATTAACCCACTGTTGGTGATTGACCTAAATTTTCAAGACCCTATGGGATCTTTTACAACCAAAGTTCTTAATTTGTGATTAATGGATTTAGGTAGGTCTGAACCCTACAGATCTATATGTATTATTTTGTGTATATTTGTTTTGGGGGTAGAAAATGTGAATAATTCCCATGAAATTTTTATAAGGGCTCATAATTTGGTGATAAACCTGTATATATAGACCTTAAAGTCCATTCTGGTTTCCTGTTGTTATTCAGTAGTCAGGTTTTGACTCAGAAAATATTAACCGTACTCTCAAGGAAATAAGAAGTTAAATCTTCTGGAATAAAAATATAATGCACTCAAAAAGAAAGAAAATGATTTTTGGAGTATCTGTAATTTGTAATCATGTTAACACTGTTCCTTTTATCTCTTCTCCTTTTAAAACTCTAGTGGTTGAGAGGACTACTGACTAGTAGACAGAGTTTTAACATCATGTTTGGTGAATGTCCATATTGTAGTAAGGTAAGCAAATTATTAATCATATGTCATAAACTGTCCTAAGCTTTTTAGTTAATGTGTTTCATAAGATAGATATCAGCTTACATAAGATAGATATCAGCTTATCTAAAAGTATTTGAGATATGCTATTTTTATGTATTAAAAAATAGAAAAGTTTCTTTAAGATAAATTGTCCCTATCAATAACATTTTAATTTTCAAATTTCTCCTTTCATAAAACAAGTTTAACTATTTTTAGAATAACCTCTTTTTTAAAGATTTTTTAGGTGATCTGAAACTTTTTATAGAATGTTCACAAACTTACTTTGTTTAAAATGTATTCTCTTTTAATAAGCCAATTACCTTGAAAATGTCTGGGAGAAAGCCTTGAAAGAAGAATGTAACCTTCCTGTAGAGATCTGGAAACTTAAAAAAAAAAGAACTTTATTTGATATCTTCAGAGGCAATATAAAGCAATACCTACTAACATCAAAAGAAAAAGAATGGTGAAACCATAATAATATACATCTGCCTTTGTCTCTTCACTAAGAGTAAACTGGGAAATTGCAAGCCAGAATCCTGTAGAACTTTCAAAGTCTGTGAGTTCCATATCGGTTGTAGAAGTGCTTGTATGCCAGGATGGACATCTTGACTTGTAAAATTTGTCTGCACTGGTCAAATCTTGATGTAGTTCATAAAATGAATTTGGGAACTGTAGATAGCTGGATTTTTGTGGAGAATTTTTTACTTCATTCAAAAATTCTTGAGGTTCAAAGTATTTTTGTCTTCTTGTGCTTTTCTATGGGAAAATACATATTTAGCATATTAGCTTTGTAATACAGTTATTTACTGTGTACTCTATAAGAATGCTAAATAAGTTTTTGTGTATTTTTATTTTTCCTGAGAGGTTATTTTTAGTTTGTAAACTACTTACCAGCAATAAATAAGTTATCTGAATTTATAATACAAAAATAAGATCAAATTTGAAAACTGAATTTTCCTGGCAAGACAGAAAACCAGATAATTAGAAGCGTTTTTGATCATTAACCCCTTGACATACAAAGATGTCTCAGATATGTCATACATTTCTTATGCCATTGTAAACATTGGTGTCTCTGAAACGCACATAGGTTTAATTTGCTTTGAGTGTAGTTGTAATACAAATATTAAAAATAATTATATATATTGTGTTAAAGTATGAACTGTAGAAATCATACCTTTAAGATATGTTTTGAATTTGTATGAAAGTGACGCTGAAAGCCAAATGGAATATTTGAGTGAAAACAGCGAGATGATATTCAACAAATCCATACAGCTGACTATTGAACAGAAGATTCCAATTCAAATGAAGGTAGCCCTATCCAAGATAATGTTCAGAAACATGTAAGACCTATATCTATATCAAGCAGTGAGGATTGCAATTTAGGAGATGAAGAACAGAACCGGGAAGAAAATACTCCAAATATAAAACCATTTATCCAAATTGCTGGTATAAATGCTTTACTTCCTCGAAGACCTGGAGCAAATCCTACACTTCTTTGTGTTTTGAAACAAGTGCTAAGTGATGATTTTTTTTTTTAATGATAACCATAGAAACAAAGATATGCAAGTCAAAAGATAAAAGACCAAAACTTGAAAAGGACAAGGAGTCATTTCCAATAACAAGTGATGAAATGAAAGCATACCTTTCATTATGTATCACAGTGTTACAAGTACAAGAATCTAGGATACACTACATACTGGTCAAAAAAAGCAATATAAGAGACACCGACCAATAATTTCAAAAATTGTGCCTTGCAAACATTTCTTAGCTATATCATATTTTCTTTACTTTGTGGATAATGAAACTCAAAGGATAGCTGGAGTATGTGCAATTTATAGCTACCAAACATGCCAGATTTGGAAACAAAGTTTACAAGTTATGTAACCCAGTACTGGATATTGCACCTGCAAATGTTGAATTGGAAAATAGTATTTTTTGTTCACATAGAAGAATTTCATTTAAATCATATGTCAAGGGGTTATTATAGTGAGTCTAGGGGATCAGATAGCTACACCCCCACTGAGTGGCATCTACTGGCAGCCAGGTTCCTACCTGAGCTCTGGAGGTTGACATCTTCCAATACCAGATCTCAAGAAGATAGATGATGAAAAAATCCTTATTAGTCTAGAAAGTTGATCGATGAAGAGCTCACTCTCTCCTCCTAGCCACAAAGGAAATAAGCATTCTATACACATTGAAGTTTTACAGTGTCAAAGTGGAATGCCTAGAACCATACAACAAATTATGTCAAGTGTTGTGGCCAAAGATAAACATGAGCCTTCTACTCTGCTGAGGACTTAGAGCATGTGGTACGGCGAGCAGGGTCAGGCTTTCCAGCCTTCATGAAGGTTGTGAATAAACTCAGAGAAAAATGAGGAATTTGTGAAATCCCATAAGGCAAAAACCAACATCTAAGAATCAGCTGGTATTAGAGTTTAGTTTCCAGAACAATCCTGTCTCACCATTAGAACCTAATATATATGAATTCAGATCTTAGCAACTCTGACTAGGAACTGTGCGTGCATGAGCAAGTACTGCTAAAGTAGCAAAATACCAATTTTTCCTAAAACTAATCTACAGATTCAGTACAATCTCAATCCAAATCCCAGCAGACTCTGGAAATGCATAGGACCCAAAGTAGCTAAAACCACCTGAAAAAATACAAAGCTGGAGAACTCACACATCTCAATTTCAACCTAACATAAAGCTAGAGCAATCAAGACAGTATGGTAGTGGCATAAGGACAGGCATACAGATCAATGAAACAGAACTGAAAGTCCAGAAATATACTCTCACATATGACCAACTGGTTTCTGATAAATGTATCAAGGCAATCCAATGGGTATAGATAATCTTTAACATAAAGATGCTGAAACAACAGGATATCCTTGCAAAAAGACTAATTTGGACCCCTATTTCACATTATATATAAATAATTGACCAAAAATAAATTATAGACTAAAATGTAAGCTGGAACAATCTGGAATGTAAAACTTTTAGAATAAGCACAGGAATTAGAAACTATTTGTGACCTAGGTTAGGCAAGGAGTTCATAGATTTAAAACCAAAATCAAGATCCCCAAAATTTAAAAATTGATAAATTATAATTTATCAAATTAAAAACTTTTGTAACTTAAAGGACATTTTAAAACTTAAAATACAAGAACGACACAGACTAGGATAAAGTTTTGCAAATCATATATCTAATAAAGGACTTGTATCCAGAAAATATAAGGAACTCTTCCAACTCAAAAACAAATAAATGAAAAACTTAAAAAATGGGCCAAGGACTTGTATAGACAATTCTCCAGAGATACAAATGACCAAAACGCTTTTGAAAAGGTGTTCAACATCACTAACGGCAAGAAAAATGCAAAATCAAAATCACACTGAGATGTCATCTTAAACCCTTTAGGATAGCCATTATCAAAAGAACAGAAAAGAACAAGTTTGGCAAGATACAGAAAAATTGGAAGTTTCCTGTATTGCTGGTATGAATATAAAATAGTGCCATCACTATGGAAAACAACACAGTTTTCTCAAAACATGAAAAATAGAATTACCATATGATCCAGCAATCCCACTTTTGGGTACCTATGCAAAAGAATTGAAAACAATACCTTGAAGAGGTATTTGCAAACCTATGTTCATCACAGCGTTATTCACAGTAGCACTCTTCAAATAGCCCTGTTGTCCCAAAAAGTCACTTTCAGGATGCAGACTTACAGAAAGTGAGAAATGACCTCTATATAAGGGACAAAAAAACAGAAGTAATGTATTAAAGGTTCTTTTAGCTTTTCTGTTAAAAATAAGTTACTGAGAGTCAGATAACTAACTTTAAACTACTTACTGCCTGAGAGCTAACAAAATACTAATGCAATTTTCCTAAAGTTTTATCAGCTTAATTTGCTGAAGGCAAAATAAGTTCATAGTCATTTCATTGGGCACATAAAACACTCTTTTTCTACAAAGAAAAAGAAAATATGCCATCGAATCAAATATTTATAAAGGCTGAATGTCACTGGTAGGCTGACTTAAGCAGCGTTAATATATAACTTACTTAGTGTGGAAGTGGATGATATCCCCACCTAGGTAAGAACAGATGTTAGACTACTGTGATTTAAAAAAACATTTGTGTAACCTATATGTGTAGTCTCTCTTGAAGCCACAAACAAATGAAATCAAATGGAAGGCACTCATCAAAGAATTTAACTACCAGTTTGCCCTCCCTTTACTGAGAGATCTGCTTGGATTAGCCTATGGCCTAAGTTAGAAAAGTGTGTCAGAAGAAAAACTCATTATTAGCCGATGACATAATACTTAATTCAGGGAAGACCCTCAAGATTCTACCAAAAAAATATTAGAACTGATATATGAACTCAGTAAAGTGGCAGTATACAAAATTAATATTCAAAAATTGGTTGCATTTTTATACACCAATAACAAACTCCTAGAAAGAATACCATTTACAATTGTATCAAAAAAAGATAAAGTACCTAGGAATAAGTTTAACCAAGGAGCTAAAATAACTGTACTCTGAAAATTATGAACCAGATATGTGGTGATGGAAAGAGATGATTTCTCGGTGGTGAACACATAATGCAATGTTATAGATGATGTAATGTAGCATTGTTCATCTGTAAACTATATTGCCAACCAATGTCACACCAATTAATTTAACAATAAAGAAAAAGAAAATTATGACATTGAAGAAAGAAACTGAAGGAGATACAAATAAATGGAAGCATATACCATGCTTATGGGTAGGCAGAATTAACAGGGTTAAAATGTTCAGACTACCCAAAGCAATCCATACCTTCCTTGCAACTCCTATGAAAATACCAATAGCATTTTTCACAGAACTAGAACAAATAATCCCAAAAAATCTATATGGAATCACAAAAGACCACAAACATAAAGCAATCTTGAGAAAGAACAAAATTGGAGGTATCACTCTTCCTGATATCAAACTGCTACAAGGCTATAGTAATTAAAGTAGCATGGTACTGGGATTAAAACAGACTCATAGATCAATAGAACAGAATAGATAGCTCAGAGATAAACCCATGCCTATATGGTCAGTTAATCTATGATGAAGGAGACAAGAATACACAATGTAAAGGCAGTCTATTCAATAAATGGTCTTGGGAAAACTGGACAGATTCATGCAACAAAGTGAAACTAGACCACATTATTATACCACATACAAGAATAAACTCAAGATTCAAATGTAAGACCCACCCAAACCCATAAAACTCCTAAAGGAAATAGGCAGTAAATTCTCTGAGATTACTTTTAGTAATTATTTTTCTGACCTATCTCCTCAGTCAAAGGAAACAAAGAAAAAGTAAACAAATAGGACTACATCAAACTAAAACATTTTTGCAAAGGAAAACAAACAAAATAAAAAACTGAATGGGAGAAGATACTCACCAATGATACATACAGTAAAGGTTAGTGTCCAAATTTTATAAAGAACTCATTTAACTTAACACTATAAAAACAAACAATCTGGGCAGAGGACCTGAATAGACATTTCTCCAAAGAGTACATACAAATGACAAGTAGCCGTGAAAAGATGTTCAGTGTCACGAATCATCAGAGAAATGCTAACTAAAATGAGATACCTCCTCATACCTGTTAGAATAGATATCATCAATAAGTCAACAGACAACTGTTGGTGAAGATGTGGAGAAAAGAGAACCCTTATGTACTGTTGGTAGGATTACAAGTTGGTGCAGCCACTATGGTAAACAGTATGGAAATATCTCAAAAAATTAATAACACTACCTTATGACCCAGCAGTTCCACTTTTGGGTGTTTATTCAAAGAAATCCAAACACTAAAATTGAAAAGGTGTATGCATTCCTATGTTCATTACAGCATTATTTACAATAGCCAAGATATGGAAGCAGTCTAAGTGTCCATCAATAGACAAATGGAGAAAAATGTGGTACACATATACAATGGATTGGCCATAAAAAAGAGTGAACTCTTACCATTTGTGGCAACATGGATGGACCTAGAGAGTATCATGCTAAGTGAAATAAGTCAGACAAAGACAAATACCATATGATTTCACTTATATGTAGAATCTAAGTAACAAAATAAACACACAAAACAGAAACAGACTCTTAGATACGGAGGATAAACTGATGGTTGCCAGTTGGGAGGGTTGTTGGTCAGCAGGTTTAAAAGGTGAATGGATTAAGAAGTACAAATTTGTAGTTACAAAGTAGTCACAGGGATGTCAAATATAGCATAGAGAATACAGTCAATAATGTAATAAGTATGTATAGTGCCAAGTGGATACTAGACTAATTGCGGGTCACTTTATAAATTATGTAAATGTCTAACCACTATGCTGTACATCTGAAACTAACACAAAATATTGAATATCAACTGTAATTGAAAAGTGTGTGGCTCATTGGCTAGCTGCCTGTTTTCTGGGTAAAGTTTTATTGGAACACAGCCACATTCATTTGTTTATGATCATCTGCAGCTGCTTTTACACTATGATGGCAGAGTTGAATTGTTCTGACAATAACTGAACTTAAGCCTAAAATATTTACTATTTGGCCCTTCAGGAAAAAGTTTGCTGGCCTCTGGTCTATGGCATTCTTTTTCAGTCATAAGAAAGCATACATATCATTTTAGGCTCTTAAGATGCAGATCTCATTCAGAAGGTCTGACGTTAGATTTATGTGTTTCTAAGGAGCTCCATGTGATGCTAGTACACCTGGGTGGCATAGCACACTTTGAGTAGCATGGTCTTATGGTATACAATAATTTTCTGCTAGAGCTATTTCTCAACCCGAGGAAATTTTGCACCACAGGGACATTTAGCAATTTCTGGAGACATTTTTGGTTGTCACAACTGAGAAGACACTATTGGAATTTATTAGATAAGGTGGGATGGTGTCCTACAATGTTCAGGGCAGGCCCTTACAGCATATAACTGCCCAATATGCTAATAGCGATGCTATTAAGAAACTTTGCATTATGAGCAGTGATTAGTCTTGAAGGCATATAAGAATAAATTAGGAAGCAATAAAAAATTCAAACACCTTCTAGTTCTGTCCATAAATAATGGGCATCAGAACTCCTCTTATGCTGTGAAAACCTATGAAATAAATATAATAATAAAGTTGGGCAAAATATATGTGGCAATTTATCAGATATAGAAAACAAACAAGGCTGTGAATCCTGAGGAAAGGAGAAAACTACCCAGACCCCAGAAAGGCTACAGTTTAAAATATTTACTTTAGACCAGCCAAAAAAGTTTAATCAGAAGTTAAAGCATATTAAAGTTGGACCACCAATAAATTAACTGACAAAACAATACTCTTTAAAGGAGTGCAATAAAATCTGGAATCTCAAGAGCTTAGCATCCACAATGTTCAATGTACAGTAAAACCTTATTATACATAAGTACAAAAATGTGACCCATAACTAGGAGACAAAAATAATAGAAATATACTCAGATATGATCTAGATGCTAGAATCATCAAACAAGAAGAATAAAGCATTTATATAAATATGGTCAAGGACTTAATGGAACAGTTAAACATAATTAGTGAACAGATGAGGACCTCAGAGAAATGGAAAATCTATTTCTAGAACTGAAAAATACCATATATGGAATGAAAAATTCACTGGCTAGAATAGCTAATTTGACAACTAATGAGAGGCACAGCAAAAGAATATCCAAATGGGAGGATAACAAGATAAAAGACTGATTTGAAATAAGAATGGAACCTCAGTTATGTTAGAAAAGGTAACGCATTCCAACCTGCATGTTTTTGGATCTCAGAAGTAGTAAGAAGGATGAAGGCAGGAAACAAATCATAGTTGAAACTTTTCTAATTTTTTTTTTTTTTAAAAGATTTATTTTTCTTGTTTTTGACAGAGAGATACAGAAATAGAGACAGAGAGAAGGGGGAGGGCCCAGAACAGCCTCCATAGTTGCACATCATTGGTTTTTCCACATAGTTTCATTCCACAGGTGGGCGCAGGGCTGCACAGGACAGGAAGTGGGCCGGGGTCTCACTCTGGTTCGAACTGAACTGGGGGCACTCCCCAGTTCAGCATATGGGTCCACAGGGGCCGGGGCCTGGATTCAATCCTCAGTCCCCAGGGCTGCAAAGTGAGCGCTTAACCCACTGAGCCATTCCGGCTTCCCCAAAACTTCTAATTTGACGACTAATATCAACCTACAGATAAAAGAAGCTCAGTGGACCAAAAGTAGAATAAATACAAGACAACCATCCCTAGAAAACTGAAGATAAAAAAGCACATCTTAAAAACAGCCAGCCGTAGGAAAGATACATTACATACAGGGTCAATGATAATAATAACTGCTAATTTCTTATCAGAAAAAAACATACCCAAGAAGACAGGGAAGCAATATCTTTAAACTTCAGAACAAAAAAAAAACCCCTTCATTTTGAAGGCTCCATACCCAATGGGACTTTCAAAATGAAGGTAAGGGACATCTATTAACCCTGATAAAGTTGTGACTGATCTAAGAGATAAAAACTCTTTTCTTAAATATTGTTATATGACCACTATATTCTCAAGATATTAATAGACAAGGCAATAAGAGCATTCTACTCAATTCCTTCTGCTAACTACACTTAATAATAGAACCTTCTGAAAGTTGTAGAAGGCAGACTGGATAGGAACCTTAGGACATGAGGAATGACCAAGCAATGACTCTCTCACTGTCAAGCCCCCTTCTTTTTTGTTCATTTTATGTATCACAGCCTGGGCCATACAATCAAGACAATCTGCACAAAGAAAGATGAAAACAATGAAAAAAATTGCACTTCTCCCACTTCCCACCAGGTGCTGTGGAAGCTAGGGTGGAGCCATATCAAGTATTACCACCTTATACTAACCTACCCTCCCAACTAAGCACTGAGGAGACTAGAGTGGAGTCCTATTAACTTATCCCATCTGGGTGTTATGGAAATTATGAGAAAGCCGTGTCAACCATTCTGAGCCTGCATAGTTCCTTCCCACCAAGTACTATGGAGACTGTAGGGCAGAGCCTTGTAGGCTGTCCTTTCCTGCACTAACACAGGCAGAAGTTGTCTCTGTACCACACCAGAGACTGTGCATTAGTGTCCTACTGACTATGCCCACCCTGTGTTAAGCAGTCATCAGCAAAGAGACAGCAACCCTCAAACACTGGGGAGGAGCCATCTTGACCATCATTACCATGCATTAAGCAAATGACAGCAAAGAAGCATCACCCCTCATACTCCTAACTAGAGAAACCCTACTCTCATAATTAATAGAACTACTAGAGCAATTCAACAGGGCTACAAAAGAACTCAGTGATACCACAAACCAATGTGATCTAACTAAAAACTACAGAGTACTCTACCCAAAACAGGAGAAATACATATTCTCTTCAAATGCAATTGGAACATTCACCAAGATAAGACTATTATTATCATGGGTCATAAAATAAACCGTGAAATAAACCGTAGCTGGGTGGTGAGCACATAATGCAATGCACAATGTAATGCAGAATTGTACACCTCAAACATGTGTAATTTTTGCTAACCAATGTCATCCCAATAATAATTTAAAGAGGGGAAAAAAACACAGAAAACAAAATGATACAAATTATTTTCTCTAACAATAATACAAATTAGAAATAAATAACAGATAATAGAAAAATATTCAAACACTCGAAAATTAAACAACATACTTCAAATAACCAGGGCATCACCAAAGAAGTCTCAAGGGAAAATAAAAAAATGTGTTGAACAAAGCAAAATAAAAATTACAATATATAAAGATACATGGGGTATAGTTAAAATGGAGAGTAGAAAGACATTTATAGCATTAAATATTTTATATGAGAAAAAAGTGAAGGGTTGAAATTAATAGCCTGAACTTCTACCTAAACAGGAAAAAGAAAATGGAAAATAAACCAAAATCAAGAACAGGAAATAAGCATTGGGGAAATCTTCAAGCACTTAAAAATTTAAAAACACTCTTCTCAATGGGTCAGAGACCCATAAGAAACTTAAAATATTTCAAAATATGTGGGACACGGGTAACACAGTGCTACAAGGGACATCTATAGTACTACATACTTAGATTGGAAAACAAAAGTAGTCTCAATGCAATAATTGAGAAAACTTTATACTTCAGGAAACAAGAAAATCTAAGAGCAGAAATTAATGAAACTGATAACAGAAAATTAGGGAAAAATCAAAATACTGGTTCAAAACTTAAAAAAATAAAACAAGCAAAAAGTCCAATAAAATTGACAAAACAGACCAAAAAGAGAGGAAAAACAACCAATAAAGAAAGAAATAGTAATACAGATCCCAGACACTTAAAGGATTTAAATAAGGGAATAAATACTATGAGCAATTCTACACATAAAAATAATAGCTTAGATGAAATGTACCAATTCTTAGAATACAATTTGTCATCAAAAATAACTCAAGATGTACGTAAGCAAGATAAGAGAGTTTCTTTGTGGTCATGGGAAAGTTCTGTAAGGATGATTTGTGGTAATTACTCAATTCATATAAGAAAATTTCATAGGGACACACAGAGTGAATATAAAAATGGTCACTAATGGGAAAGCTGGGATGGCTCAGCGGGTTAAGCACTCGCTTTGAGGCCCTGGGGACCAGGGATCGAATTCCGGCCCGGCCATGCGGACTCACATGCTGAGCTGGGGTGTGCCCCCAGTTCGGTTCTTGCCAGGACCTATGTGGGAGGCTCCTGGCCCAGTTCCTGCCCTGCGCAGCCCTGTGCTCACCTGCGGAGTGAAACTATATGGAAAACTAATGTCAACTGTGGAGACTGCTCTGGGCCCTCCCCCTTATCTCTGTCTATTTCTATCTCTGTTTCTCTCTGTCAAAAAATCAATAAAATAAATCTTTTAAAAAAAGAAAAAAAAGGTCACTAAATAGGTCTGTATTTTATAGAAGTATACCAATGTCAGTTCCTGGTTTTGAGAATTATACCATAGTTATATAAGATGATTTAATTTAGAGAAGCATATTATTTTTATACTGTCTGAGCCTACAATTACTTCAAAATCTTAAAAAATAAAATCAGAAATAAAATAAAATTCCAGCTTTCTGCACACCAGAAATGTAAAGGTGAAATAAAGATATTTTCAGACAGACAAGAAGTGAGAGAATTAATCTCTAGGAAATCTATACTACAATCATTGTTAGAGGAATTTCTTCAGGCTGAAGGGAAATGATGCCAAATGTAAACTTTGATCTATTGAAGGTTCGAAGAATTCCAATAAAAGTAAATATGGGGGTATTTAAGAGCCCTCCTTTCTTGATTTCTTTGAAAGAAAACTTTTTAAAGTACAATAACAATGCATTATGGAATTACGAATTTAAAAGCAAAATATACGAAAATGGTACAAAGGATGGTGGGATAAATGGAAAATGTATTTTTGTAAGGCTCATATGTGAAGTGTAGCATTTTAATTTAAGGTAGACTGATGACAAGTTACAGGTACACATAATTTCTAGAGCTGTGATATTGCAGTAGCTACTGGGCACATATGACCTGAACACTTGACATATGGCCAGTCCAAATTGAGACATGCCATGAGTGTAAAAACTCAGATTTTGAAGAATTAAAATGTAAAATATCTCAATTTTTAAAATAATTTTTGTAATAAAACATTACAATATTTTGGATATTAGACTTAATCAGACTATATTAAAATAAATTTTACCTGTTTTTACTTTTTTTCAATGTGGCTACTAAAAAATTTTAAATTATATATATGGCTTACATTATATTTATATTAGAATTGTTTTAGAGCAAGGGTTTGCAAACATTTTCTTTAAAAGGCCAGATGGCAAATATTTTTAGAGTTTTCGGCCATACAATCTCTGTTGCACCCACTCAGCTCTGCCACTTTAGCATAGAAATAGTTATAGACAATATGTAAGAGAAGAAATATGGCTGGCTATGTTCTAATAAAACTACAAAAAATAGGTAGCTGGCTCAATTTGGCCCATAGACCATAGTTTGCTGAGTCCATGCTCTGAATAATCACTAATAAAACTCAAAAAAGAAATAAAAATGATACAGTTTTAAAAGCCAAAGAGAGGAGTGAAATTTTCTCAATTAGTGCCGCAGAAAGTAAGATGGAAGTAAAATGTGGCAAAAAAAAAAAAAAAAAAAAAAAAAAAAAAAAAAAAAAAAAAAAAAAAAAAAAAAAAAAAAAAAGTAAATAACAAGACTAGATTAAACCCTACTACACCAATAATTATATTAAATGGAAATGGACAGGTAAAGGGTAGAGTTTGTCAGAATGTACAAAAAAGCAAGATAACTGCCATTTACAAAAGCACACATATATAAAAAGACACATAAATCCAAAACACTAATTCAAAAAGATATATGCAGCCCTACATTCGCTGCAGCATTATTTACAATAGCCGAGACATGGAGGCAACCTAAGTACTCCTTGATAGATGAATGGATAAAGAAGATGTGGTATGTATGTATGTACAATGGAATATTATTCAGCAAAAACAAAACAAAAACTGCTTTTCCATTTCTGACAACACGGATAGAATCTAGAGGGTTTTATCCTAGGTGACATTAAGTCAGAAAATGATAAATACCATATGCTTTCGCTTATATTTGAAATCTAATAAACCAAATAGAAACAAACTCATAGATACAGAGAACAAGTGGATAGTTGCAAGATGGAATGGTGTTTGGATGGATCAATGAAATAAGGGAAAGAATTAAGATATACAAATTACCAGTTATAAAAACAGTCAGGGATATAAAGTACAGTATAGGCAATATAGTCGATACTATTCTAATAACTATGGTGTCAAATGTGTACCAAACCTACCAGAGTGACCATTTTATAAGTTATATAAATATCTAATCACTACATTGTATACCTGAAACTAACATACTTTATGTCAACTGTAATTGAATCAATTTTAAAAAGATGTAATAGTCTTTTATATCTGGGTGTACCTAATAAGAGCATCAAAATCCATGAAGCAAAAATTTAGAGAACTACAGAGAAAAAAAGACAAATCCTCAATTACAGCTGAATGAATCAATTTAACAGTTCTTGGTTTAAAGGTCTTGGCATGTAGCTAGACTGTCAAACAACCAAACAAAACTAAAAGTTACCGTTATCAGGAATAAATGAGGGGACATCATTATGGATATTGAAAATGCTAAAAAGATAAGAAGAGAATAACATGAACTATATATCACTTACAAAGCAGTCAACTTAGACGAGATGGACAAATTCCTTCAAAGATACAAATTAACCAAAACTGACAGAAGAAAATCTAATGATCACTATATCCATTCCAGAGTAAATTCATAATTAAAACTTTTCTACAACAAATCTCTAGATTCAGATGGTTTTCTTGCTAAATACTGTCAAATATTTATAAAAGACAAATCTTACTAAAACATTTTATGAAAATTGACACTTCCAACTCATAACTCAAATAATGACCTAAAAACAAAACCACACAAGCATATTATGAGAAAAGTAAATTACAGACCAATATCTCTCATCAATGTAGATATAAAAATCCTTAATGAAATAAGAGCAAATTGAATGCAGTATGATTATTCATCATGACTAAGTGGAGTTTATCTCAGATAAATTATAAAAGGCTGAATTAGGGGAAGCCGGGATGGCTCAGTGGGTTAAGCGCTCACTTTGCAGCCCCAGGGACTGAGGATCGAATCCTGGCCCCGGCCCATGCGGACCCATATGCTGAACTGGGGAGTGGCCCCAGCTTGGTTCTCACCAGAGTAAGACCCCGGCCCAGTTCCTGCCCTGTGCAGCCCTGTGCCCACCTGTGGAATGAAACTATGTGGAAGGACTGGTGATGTGCAGCTATGGAGACTGTTCTGGGCCCTCCCCCTTCTCCCTGTCTCTGTCTCTGTATCTCTCTCTCTGTCAAAAACAATAAAAATAAATCTTAAAAAAAAAAAAGGCTGAATTAACATTCAAACAACAATGTAACTTATTATGCTACTAACATAGAAAAATTATATCTCAATAGATCTATAAAAAGCATTTAATACCTATTCATGACTTAAATTTATTTCCCAAGAAACGACAAATACCATGAAATGCCCTCAGCCTGATAAAGGACATTTAGGGAAAATAAATGAGGACAGTCCAGAAAATATCGAACCCTTGTCAATATAATGAGAACATTTACATGACTGGATACTTTCCAGACAGTCCTCGTATAGCAAACATCATACCTCTTGTTGTAAGAAGGAATGCTTTCTTCATAAGATCTGGAACAAAGCAAGGATGCCCACTCTCACTATTCCTATTCAATATAGTATTAGAGGTCCTGGCAAGTATAATAACCATTAGAAAAAATAAATGAAAGGCATACATGTTGGAAAGGAAGAAGTAAAACTAGTCATAGACAACATGTTTATGTAGAGGGTCCTAAAAATGTACAAAAATGGTAGAATAAGTGAATTTAGAAAGATCCAAAGACACACGGTCAATATGCAAGTTCAGATTTCTAATATGAGCAACAAATAACTAGAATTTCAATTTTAAATGACATTTACAACAGGACCAAAATGTAAAATACTTAGAGACAATTTTAATGGAAGATGTGTAAGATATTTACACGGAAAACCACTAAACATTGTTAAGAGAAATTAAAGCTCTATATAAATGAAGGGAAGTATCAGGTTCTTGCATTGGAGGACTCTGTTGGGATTTCAGTTCCCCTTAAATCAATCTTTAGATGTAGTGTAGTTCCAATCAAAATTGCATTGTGTTTTTTAGTGAAAATAGGCAAGCTGATTCTTAAATATTAAGGAGGGGACCAGCACCTAAAATGGCCATTCTTGAAGAATAGAAAATGGTTGAAGGACTTGCACTACCTAATTTCAGAACTTGTTATAAAGCTACTGTAAATGCAGTGTGATGTTGGTCTTAGGACAAATAGATTGATAGAAGAGGCAGTTCAAAAACAGACCCACCCTAATACAATCTGCTGACTTCTGACAAGGACTCCCAAGAAATTTAATTAGGAAAAGGAAAATCTTTTTAAATAAATGGTAGTGGGACAAGTGGCTTTCTATATGGAAAAGACTGAACTTCAACCCCTACCTCTCTCCATACACAATAACTGATTTGAGATGGCTCATAGACCAAAACAAGAGAACTAAAACTATAAGCCTTCTAAAAATATACATAAATAGCAAAATAACTTTGTGACCTCGGATTAGGCAAAGGTTTCTTAGGTTTCTTTACCAAAAAAAAAAAAAATTTAAAGGAAAAATACTGATTAATTGAACTTCAAGTAAAAATAATGAATAGCTTCTGCTCATCAAAGACACTATTAAGTAAATGAGTAGGCAGCCTGTATACTAAGAATATATTTACAATATAGATATTGGTCAGGAGACTTATATGTGAGACTTAAAGAATTCCTACAACTCAAAATGATAATCACCTAAATAAAAATGGATCAAAACACTTGAAAAGACACTTTATAAAAGAAGACATATGAATGGGCAATTAGCACATAAAAACATGTTCAAAATTATTAGTCATCAGGTAAGTGATAACTAGAATCACCACGAGGTACCAATATATATATATATATGTTGGAATGGCTAAAATTAAAAACACTTTCAACATCAAATGTTGGGAAGGATGTAGAATGGCTGGAAGTCTTATACATCACTGGTGGGACTGTAAAATGAAACCCATTTGTCAGCTTTTTGTAAAGTTCAATATGCCTATGCCCCTGACCTCGCAATTCCACCTCTCAGGAAAAGCAAAACATGGCCATAGAAAGACTTGTGTCCTGTTCAACATAGTACTAGAAGTTCTAGCCAGAGCAATCAGACAAGAGAAAGGAATAAAAGGTATTAGAATCGGGAGAGAAGAAGTTAAACTGTCACTCTTTGCAGATGACATGATCCTGTATATAGAAAACTCTAAAGACTCTATCAGAAATCTATTA